>CAAKHF010013805.1:0-18964 GCA_901007745.1 Hippocampus kuda
TTTTGCTTCTTTTGCTGCCATCTTCTAGCTTTGCAGGCTTCTTCTGATGCTCACTAATTGAATAACCACCTGTCACACTTGTTGTAAAAATCCTGCCATTAGGGGACCAAATGGGAGGGGCATATGCAAAGTGTGTGTGTGGAGCAGTGAGTGCAATAGCACCGAAAAAACATGTGGGGGGCTGCTGAGCACCATTCACACACCGTTCACACACAAACAATCAGCAAAAATGGTGACTTATGGGCTTTTGCTAAAAACCTCACAGGCACATTCAGAACAGCTCCTCTGATGCGTTTTAGAGGTTTTCTTCATGGGGACCTGCTTTTTTGTCCCCATACGGAAAATGGTCCCCTAGACGTGACTGTGTTACCAATTTTATGTCCCCACAGAACATGGAAACGAGAGCACGCACACACACACGCTCTATCAACACCAACGTCATCTCTCCTCATCGTTCACCTTTGTGACTTCTCTGATGTAAGAGACGTTACCTCAGTTTTCTGTATTAAAAAAGCGCTGTTGTCAATTATTCTTCTTCCCTCAGCTTGTGTGTGTCTGTGTGCGTGTGAATGTGCGTGTTCAGGTGTGTGTGTGCGTGTTCAGGTGTGTGTGTGCATGTTCAGGTGTGTGTGTGTGTATGTTCAGGTGTGTGTGTGTGTGCGGCACGCTAACTGCTAGTAGAGAGGCACAGAACAGAATGGTCGGATTATATAAAAACACAAGTATGTGTGTGACTAATCACCACCCTCAGCGACAACAGATGGGAGTGTGTGTGTGTTGTGTGTGTGTGTGTGTGTGTGTGTGTGTGTGTGTGTGTGTGTGTCAGGTTTACTTACCTTCGTGGACAACCTTTTCTTCTAAAAATAGATGTTTTTTTCCCTCAAATTACATATTTTTTCTCTTTCTCTTAAGATACACCTTTATTTCTTCACACTTTTTCCAGCATAAAAATAAACAGCTTTTTCTTGAAAAAGGATAAACAGTTTGGAAAATGAATGAATACACCACTTTCCTATTGAGATTCTACAGGGGAGTGCAGAGGGAGAGGCCAATGGGGCGATGACCCCGGGCATCCTCCTGCTGGAGGCCATCCAATGGACAGCATCCCACTCCACATCATTTTTCATTTCTAGGGGTCAGTTTTCAAAGTAGGGTTTCAAAATATGGTTAAGGTTTCAAAGTGTGGTTTCAAACTCACTGTAGGGTTGCAAATTAGTGTTTTAAACTAGGGCTAGTATTTGTTATTGGGGTTAGGGTTTACAGTTATGGTTGTACATGTATACTTTGGTTAGGTTTTCAAAGTAGGGCTTCAAACTGGGTTTAGGCTTTCAAGTTAGGGTTTCAAATTAAGGCTAGGGTTTCAAATTTATGTTTCAAGATGGGGTTAGGGTTTTGATATAGGATTTCAAACTGGGATTATAGGGATTCAAACTTGGGTTAGGGTTGTATAATTTGGTTAGGGTTTCAAATATATGTTTCAAACTGGGGTTATGGTTTTGAAGTCGGATTTTACACTCGTTTTAGGGATTAAATACAGTTTCAAACTGCGGTTAGGGTTTAGGGTTTTAAACTGTGGTTTTCAAACAAGTTGGTATGTATTCAAATTGGGGTTAGGGTTTCAAATGAAGGTTTCAAATTATGTTTAGGGTTTCAAAGTAGGGTTTTAAACTCGGTTGCACCATACAGCCATTGAATCAAGAAGGTACTTTGGCTTTCTTGAGAATGTGCATATTTTAGACTAGAAAGCTTTTTTATTGAACATATCAGCCCCTTATGGAGAACAGATGGTAGTTTTATGTGTGCGCGTGTGCCAGTGTGTCTGTGCGTGTGTTTGTGTGTCAGGTTTTCCTCGCCTTTCACTGGAGGACTGGATGAAATTCCTGTCTGACGTCATCAGTTCATAAGAGGTGACTGAATTTTCGAGCATATGTTGTTTTTTGTGAAGTGATGGATGAAGGTTCGTGGATGTGTATTGGTGGGCCCGGGGCGGGGCTGCAAGGAGTGAGCACCAGTGGACTGCCAAATAGGGGTTTCCTCACACTCCCAACTCCGTTTTTTTTTTCTTTTTAACACCTTGCAGCATCACAACGTTGGGAGTGTAAGAACATCCACAATGCTGTTTCCACAGAACAAACTCAGCAATTTTGTTTTCTATGCCCAGGCCAAAGCCATGTCTAACATACAAAAACTGTTAACATACTAACATACAATCTTGTGCTCAATAAACCATATTGAAGTGAGGGGATGAGCTTCATTTTATCAGGCTATTGCCTTGTCTCGGAGAAGAAAAAAAAAAAGGTTGGTTTGCTGCCATCTTGTGGCATCCATAAGAAATCGCATTTTTTGGGGGGGTTAGGCCATCACTTCATTTTAGATTTTCACTACTTGCAGCCCCCACCCGAAAAATGTTCAATCAAAAAAATATTGCAGAAACGCCTGCATTTTCTGTCGAAAAAAAAAGCCAAATAGAATATCTAAACAATTTTTGGGATTCATTGGAGAGAAAAAAAAGATCTAATTTGAGGGAAAACAAAAAGTCCTAATCTTAAGAGATTAAAGTATCATGTTTTTATTGGGGTTCAAAATGTAAGACAGAAAGGAAAAAAAAGACAAAAGGGGTTGTTCCAATGTCGCAAATCTGGGAGGCATCAAGAAGAAGAAAAAGACGACGTTTGAAGTTTGTGCTTTGCGGATCACTATGAGAACAGGAAAAGACACAAATGGGATGAACAGGCATGCACACAAACGCACACTCGTCCCCGCTCATTTGTTACCAGCTTTCAGCAGACGACTTTGAGCCCAAAGTCCGGCAATGCGTGTCAATGGAAAACCATTTTGAGCATCTACTCCCTATCCTTGATATCCTCTTAAGGTGTACGCACTTTGTCCTCACGAGTAGGACAATTCAGCACACTAGTAAGGCAACTTCAGCATACTAGTAAGACAACCACATACTAGTGAGGCAAAACTTTGCACTAGTTGATGCCTCCGTACTACTACTATTACTAGTGACTTTATAAAATTATACTGTACTAGTTAACATGGAATGCTTCATTTAGTAGTAGTGCCAGCAGGATATACAGGAACGCGTGGCGGTCCTACGAGGGAGGACAAAGTGCAAACTAGTCTATGGTCCTTTCAGCCATTTGAGGATTTTGTCAATATCCTTGATAAGAAGGCTACTAGTGCCTGACACATGCCTACTAATTAGGCCTAGTCGTGCTATCAGAAAGATCAAAATGTGTACGAGCAGGATAAAGACTGGCACTCGCAGTAGAAAAGAGTTACAAGCAAGCTACAGTTAAACTACTAGTGCACCAAAGTTATTCTACAAGTGCACGGAATGGTCTTACTAGTGAGGACAAAGAACGTGCCATATATGGATCTTCTCATATGAAGGATATGGAATTCATGCTCAATTGGTTTTCCGTAGAGCATTTGTTGGGAGTGAAATTGTTTTCATTCCGAACTTGGCGCACTAGTAGGACATGAAAGAAATGCTGAAAGGGTTTTCTGTGTGTGTGATGCGTGGAAATGACTCAAAAGGTTCCAAAAGAGCAATGTTTGCACAGTTGAAGACGACGTGAGAGTTGCACACGGCCTCCTCCTCTTTGCGTTTGTCGGTGCCTCATCATTCCTCCCGCCTGCTGCGGGTGTCTGTTGATTTGCGAGCATTAGAAGGTGTAGGGGCCGATGTAGATGGAGAGTCTGAGGGCGGAGCTGCTCTGGTAGTTGCCCTGGTAGCTGAGCAGCGGGTTGACTGACACCATCTCCAGGTCCAGCGTGTACTCGCGCGGGCCCGACACGGCCCGGGCCAGGACTAGCATGGCACTGATGTTGTTGATTTGCTAAAGGCAAAAAAAAACATTTCAAAATCCTTAATAATTGGCTTTTGAAAATCATGCTTAATTTTTTACACTGAGTTTTGACTTTTTTTTTTAACATTTTTTAACTCAGAATTTTGGACTGGGAAAAATGCATGGAAGCAATTCGATGGGAAGGAAAATCTTGAGTTGAAAATTCAGTTTTAAAAAATGGTGATGAATTTTAACATTGAATTTTGTGTTTTTGACAGTGAGTTTTGATTTTTGTTTCAAACAAATTTTGAACAAAACATTTTTTGTGGGGAAAAAAATCTTGGCAATTTAGTGGTAAGGAAAATCTATTATAAATACAGCCTTTAAAAATGATGCTGAATTATCGATTTTTAAACTAAATATTTGGCATATTTTTGACTTAAAAATGGTAAGAATCTTTTGGTTTGATGATAAGAAAAATTTGTTTAAAAAATTGTTTTACAAAAAATACGCAGAATTATTCGCTCTAAATTTTGAATTTTTGACATTGAGTTTTGATTTTTCTAAACATTTTTTTACACATTTTTATCAGATTTCTTTCACTATCTTTGACAATGACCTTTGATTTTTTTTTTTACAGAGAAATTTTATGGAAAACGTGTTGCAATTTAGTGTTAAGGAAATCTGTGTGAGAAATTCAGTGTAAAAAAAAATGACTACATTTTCAACACATGTTCTTTTTTCATGGCAAAAAAAATCTGTTGGAAATAAAAAGTGAAAGTAATGGCTCCGCTATACTTCTATAATAAATTACTTTCGTCGAGAAACTATTGCCATAGAACATTTCCCAACAATTTCCAAACAATATCCAAATTTTTATTTTCTTCTGTTTTTTTTTAATCAATACATTTCGCGGCACATTCCTACCCTGATGTAGAAGTCTCCGTGTGTGTCACCGGAGCGAATGCGGAAAGTGTTGTAGGCTCCCGGGGAGACGCTAGTGGCCTGAATCTGGAAGATGTCGGACGGCACCGAGCGCTCCGACGTGATGCTCATGTAGCGGTGCACGATGGAGAACGGCAGATCTCGGCATGCCGCCTTCGTCACGGGACACACGCAGCGGCTGCGCACGCACAAACAGAGTGAAAATACTGCATTATCACAAAGAGCTTTCATCATTAGGACGTTCAGAAATGAGCCAGTGGAAACAATTTACATAACAATTACACAACTTTCACAAAAATATGCAACTTTTTAAAAATGTACTACAGTACAGTACTTTTTCCTAAAATTAGGCCACTTCACTTTGCAATTGTAAACTCTTCTAAAAATAAACATTTTTTCCTCTAAAATAAATTGTTTTACTGTCAAAATAAATATTTTTGCCTCCCAAAAAAAAAAATATATATATATATATATATATATATATATATATATATATATATATATATATATATATATATATATATATATATATATAGTGAGAGAGAGAGAGAGAGAGAGAGAGAGAGAGAGAGAGAGAAATCGTTTTTGGGGAAAAAAAATCGGCAGTTTTTTCCACATTGACGGATGATTTTTCCCCTTGAAACTATAAATGATTTTTGTGTTACATAAATCTTTCAAAATACGTTTTTTTACCTAAAAAAATACTGCGGTACTTCTCTCATAAAAAGTAGAACGACTTTTTTCCTCTTTCTCTTGATAACTTTATTCCTTTGTTCAAATTTTATTCGAAACGTTTTCACTTCAAATTCTACCACCTTTTCCCTCAGAAGTTCGACCTTCGAAAAGCTACACATATCTTTCTGAATAATATGTATGCATTTGTTTTCAGATTAAAAAAAAATCACCGTTGTTCTCGTGAATTTTCTTGAAAGAGCAGTTACAAAATCGACCAGCAGAGGTCAGCAGAGCTTAGCTAGCTTTTGCTTTTGTTGAACTGAAATTAGACCTGCGATGAAAAACATTCACATTGCGTGACAGTACAACAAACATAAATACACGACATAAACGAAATGCGCGCCAGCTGGATAACTCATTCAATATCTTACGTCGAGTTACAATCAATATGAAATACCCGTAATCCAAAACAACATTTCAACGTGTGGTTTGTATTTGTAGAACGACTGTCTTTCCTTAAAAACTGGAACATCACTGTAAAATAAGACGGAAAATGGTGTGTATCATTCTCTCCAACATAACTTCTTACAGTCTTCCACATATTTTGAACTGATAAACTATCCATGACACACGTGCGAATCCCACATTTGCTCTTGGTTTGAATGTGTGTATGTGGACAGTGTTTTCCACCTGTTAGCAATCCATGAAATCAAAGTTGCATTTTGGTGTGGGGTGAAAAAGTCAATGTGGAAATTGTGCAGCTGGAAGCTGGAGCGTGTGAGTGGACGTCTTGGTTGTTGAGATTATTACAGGGAGATGAAGGCCAACATATTGCATGCGTACGTCCACGCGGCGTGTGGGAAAGCAGGGAGGCAGACAGGCAGGCAGGCAGACACTCACTTGTCGGACACTTGCACGTACGGGTCCAGGCATCGGTTGGCGTCCACGCACTGGTATCGTCCGTGGATGTTAACACACGTCTGCGTGTCCGTGCACTGATGTGCACCCGTTTCACATTCGTTGATATCTGCGCAGGCATGTAACGAAATATTACTTTAGTCCAAGCCAGGGGACTCGGAATTAGTTTCGTTTTTTTCTTTAAAAAAAAAAAGAAAAATCTTATTTTTTTAAAATATTTAATTTGTTTAATAAAAACATTCTTCTTTCTTCTGATTTTTTTAATCAAAATTTCTCAAAAGAATTCTAAAAAAAATTGTTTTGAAAAACTACCCTGAAATAAAATCATAATTAAAAAATAGAAAAAAGATTTTCAACTTTCTTAAAAATAAAAAAAACAAGAACATAAAACATTTTCCAACTTATTTCTCAAAACTATTCAGCTTCTTTCCAAAAATATAATGAAAAAAAAAACATTTCACCCTAAAAAAGATATATAACTCTCTTTTAAAATAATACATAACTTTTTTTAAATATTAAAAAAAAATCAAACACAACATTCAGCTTCCTTATAATTTTTTTAATGTTCTTATTTCCTACCAAAACGTTCCTATCACAAAGATATTCAACTTCCTTTTAAAACGGCCATTTTTTTTTCTGTAAACATAAGGGGTTCAGATAATGGATTGATGGTTATTGCACTTTGTCACGTGCAAGGAAAGGCATACATGCGTCCTGACTCACCCTGGCAGAGTCGCGTGCCTTGCAGCTGGTATCCCTCAGGGCACACACAGGAGAACTTTCCAGGCTGGTTGACGCATCGGTGCTGGCACAAGTAGCTGGAGTAGCTGCACTCGTCCACGTCTGTCGCAGTCAACACGCCGTCACTCAAAGCGGAGTCGCATCTCACGTCACGCCTTCTCATGATTTGGCCACTCACCGTTACACGCGAAGCCGTCGGGCCCCAGCTCGTAGCCATGCTCGCAACGGCACAGGAAGGTGCCGTATGTGTTGTAACAGCGCTGAGAACATGGGGCACCCATGTCGCACTCATTCACATCTGAAAGGAAACGAAACACTCTCAGCCTCTCGTTGTTAATAATAATAATGATAATAATAATAATAATAATAATAATAATAATAATAATAATAATAAAGAGCTCCGTAAAATTGTAAAAATACATATTAAAAAATATTTTTCAAAATGTCAAAAAATGGCAAAAATGTAGAAAATAAAAGAACAGATAAAAAGTAAAATTGCAATAAAATAAATATATAGAAAATATATTGTTTGATAAAATATTTTAAGATAATTATATTTTACAAAATATATTTTAAAAACAGGGTTGATAAAAATGAACAAAATACTAAATATGAAAAAACATTTTTGTAAACAAAACAAAGTCAAATAGTTTTGAAAGAATGAAAAGAAACTGAAATTAGATCTTAAAATTGTAAAAATAACAAAAACCAATTCCGGGTACAATTATAGCAAAAATGTCCTTTGTTTTCATCTCTTGTCGGTTAAGATCATATATGAGCTTTTGGGTTTCATTTTAAAATTATTTATTTCAGAAATGCGTCCATACACCAGAAGGATTGTCGAACAGCCACTTGATAATTGTAATTTACATTATTACTCAATACGTACTTGGGGTCCTTTTTTTTTTTTTTTTTTTACATCTTGCACTTGACAGATCGTCCATAGAAAACTAAAACTAACACTAAAACTAATAAAGACCCAACATGGCCAAAACGCAAATCTTCCTATCTGACAGAGCTGTCTGTCCAGGTCCAGAAAGTAAACCCTGCCACAGTTTTTCTTTCGCCACAGGTGCTTCTACTTCTAATCTCTGCTCTTTGTGGGAGCAGGGTTATAATTATTTTGCCTTTTGCAGTATACAAACATTCTTTCTTAACACCAAAATGAAGTGTTTATAGATAATAAAATCCTAGAAAAACTCAAAATGAACAAACCTGCTTCGCAAACGAATTAAAACAGGATGAATTTTAAAAACAAAATGAAATAAAAATTAACTGAAATGAAAAATCCAAAAACGGCAACCGGCCGAGGGTGCGCAATCTTTCTGCTGCAACCCCATGCAGGACCGTAATGAGGACATATGGATGATTGGGTTTCACTGGAAATATGTCAAAGCCAGGCTTCGCCCAATCACACAAACCTCAAAAGCATCTGTCGCCTTGAAGTCCCTTTCCAAAAGGCCACTGATCCTTATGAAAACTCTAGTGGGAGGTTGTCACTCACCGACGCAGGAGCGGTTGTTTCCCGCCAGCTGGAAGCCAGGCTCACACTGGCACGTGAAGGAGCCAGGAACGTTGACGCAGCGATGCTGGCAGTACCTGTACCTGCACTCGTCGATGTCTGGCGGAGGAGCAGAGAGCGGAACCCCCATTAATCATTGAGCTTCTTCCGTCTGCTACACAGAAAAAAAGAAAAAAAACTTGGTGCCTCACCAATGCACTCTGTGCCCACTTTGCGGTAACCGTCAGGACAGTGGCATGTGAAGGCCCCCAGGGTGTTGACGCACTGCTGGCTGGGCTGGCAGTCATGCTCGTCACGCTCGCACTCGTCCACGTCTGCACTTGGAAAGGAACGATGCTGGTCAGTTTATATATATATATATATATATATATATATATATATATATATATATATATATATATATATATATATATATATATATATATATATATATATATATATATATATATTGATGTTGTTGCAACCACTCGTCTATATATATATATACACACGCACACACACATTGTTTTTACCACACCCACAAACATCAAACACATTTAAACATCTAAAAATTACACTATTTAAAGTACTGCAGTTTCGTATGACATCACTTTAAGTAAACAAAATGAAGACCCACTTCCTTTAAAGTAGAGTCACACTGCGCTTGCTTCACGTTGTTTATTTGTCACTCACTGTTATAAAAGATCTTTTTCTTTTCAAAAATGTTTTGTCTTTTTTGAAATGAATAAAGGTGTCTTCCAAAAATAAAAGCTATCATATTAGGAAAGTAAAAGAGAATTTTAATTTTCTCTTGAAAAAAAATATGACCATAGCCTAAGAGTCGAAAATTTTACTCTGGCAAAAACATATCTTCTTTTCTCACTCTGTTTTGGTCACACAAGTCTGCAACTAAAATTCTTGCTTCAAGCAGTTTATTTATTGCTTTTAGTTGATGTTTTTCTGTCAAACAAAAAGACTATTCAAAATTGTACAGAAGCATTAAAATGCGAAACCAAAGCATTCATTTCATCTTGAAAGTCGGCTAGCTTAAAGCTAACATATGATGCAAAACGCCACAGATGGGCTACCGTAAATTTGCCAGAGATGAGATGGTAATTAAACCTTCAAACAACTGCTGCTGTTTACTGTAGAAAATGAAAAACGATTGCTTAAAAATATGTGGCATAGTGAAAAGATGAAATTTTGTTACTTCTTACCTACAGCTAGTACTACTAGCGACATTATAAAATTACACTGGTTAAGCTCTGGTGCATCAGTAGTCACACAGATGTCAAACAGTGCAGCGTTTTGCCTCGCTCAGAAATTCCACTCGTGGTGGAAACAAACATTATCAGAAAGACACAATCATTTTATTAGGTTGCTAAATTGCTCACTAAGTCGGGACAAAGAGTACGAGTTCATGGCTCTTCAGCTGGCAATCCAAGACAACATGGAAAAAATGCTCAACGGGCTTTCGATAACAGGGACAGCAACAAATTTCCAATATAATTTGGAGGTTAGGGGGGAAAAAAAAGGAAGTAGTTTGAGTTCACATGTTCATCGGCTTTTTCATGCCTGCAAGACAACAGCTGTCGTCGTGTGAAAGCTACCAAATTCCTACACACCCCATCAACACCCCCCCCCGCACACACACACACACAGTCACCACCCCACGCAGAGACAATCACACTCATTGACACCCACCCAAACCTCAACAACACCTGCTCCGACCACTTGCGCCCCACCCCTAAGATAACAGCCCAATTTGCACGACATCCACAATGCGGACCACCTGTCCACGGCCACACTCACCCACGCAGCTGTCTCCTTGAGGCTCGTAGCCCAGGGGGCAGGGGTTGAAGGCCTCGGTGGGCGCGATGGGGGGTTCGGGGGCCGGGATGACCGAGGCCGAGCGGGGGAGGCACAGGTAGCCTCCGTAGTGGTTGAAGCATTTCATCTCCCCCTTGCACGCATCTGGGATGGTCTCGCACTCGTTGATGTCTGACGGCGCACATATGCAAACGTGACACACGCGCACAAGGACGGCCAACGAGTGCATGGTTAATAGTTTTGTATTTTTGTTATTCTACGGTCATACCCATAGTGTATTGGATTCAGAATTTTTTGTTTAGTTTTAGTATTAGTTTTATTTTTTTAGATCGACAGACCGACCCACCGACTGACCAATAGATCGGCATTAGAGCATAACTTAAAATAAAAATTGTACCTAAATAAATAAACAAACCCATCTACAAGATTATAAACAGGCAAAAAATAAATCAATAAATTGCAATGAACGCACCAAATAAATGTGTTGTAAAATTCAACAAGGCCTGAGGGTTACTCATAACAATCGTAATTGACATTTCCTGCTTTTACCTTTGCAGTGCTCTGTCTGAGGGTCCCAATGATAGCCATCTGTGCATTCCTAGAAAGAGCACAACACGGATAAATTCGCAAATCAAATCAAGTGTCAATATGCAGTACATCAAAATGATAAAAAACATCACCCAACAGTAGTCCATGGACCAATGAACAGGTGTTTATGATAATATTATATCGTAAATATGGACAAGTGAATCCGTTTTAACATATGCACATCGTACATAACCGTGTACAAATCCATACATATAATTTGTTGACTGTAAGTAGTTGAACGTTAAATATGGGACTTGTGACATTTTAATGAACCAAATCACCTCGATATTTACTCATCAGATGTATAATTATTCTAGGACTATTATTATTATTATTCTGGGCGTAAGGCACCTGTTGACTTTGACGGAAAGTAAAACTAGGCCAAAAGAAATAGGAGCAAAATATCCCCACAAGCTGCCAGCAGAAAGGAATCTTTGTGAAAAAGTGTGTGTGTGTGTGTGTGTGTGTGTGTGTGTGTGTGTGTGTGTGTGTGTGTGTGTGTGTGTGGTGTGAGTGTACATATGCGTATATATATCACAGCAAATGATGGAAAATAAAAACAAGAGGACAGGTGTGACAAGCCTAGCTTCAATATAGAGCAGTAAGTGACGCATCCGTACCGTTTGGGTGTCAATTTCTTTGGGCGGCTGTGAAATAACGTTGTGGAGGAGCACGCACACGCACACGAATGACACACACACCCCCTGCATACTAACCACGTGACACTAGAACACACATAAACACACACGCACGCGCACACACACGCACACAGCGATGAGGCAGGGGCGGGGCAGTTGACTTTGGATGGCGCAGCGCAGTCACTCAGCATCTGCGGGGAAGAGGAAATTACAACATGACAAGGTGTCACAAATCCAACAAAATGGTGCCATTCAACGGAGGCCCAATGGAAGAAACGCGGTGTCAGTCGCAGTCGGAGCAAGAAGAAGAGGCGGAGAAGGTCCCCTCATCATATGTAAAGCTCCGGTGATAAGTTAAGAGACAACGTGTGGCTTTGAATATCATTGCATGATGTGTGTGTTCATCGCTACATCAATGCTAATTTTCATTAGCTTGTCTATGGTGTTTGGCATAATGTGTTAGCATTCAACAAGCGAACGTTGTTGCCGATCCTTTGGCATTTATGGGTACACATGGCAGTTATGTTTCATTGATATTCGGATGATGAGGAGGTCCTTGGAAAAATGTCACCATGGACTTGTAAAGTTTGCAAATCCTTGCACTGAGCAACCCCCCCCCCAAAAAAAAAGTCAACTTGGACTGGCTGGCCTGTTTGTCGGCCAAACACTGTGGCCTTGATTGCTAGATGACGAGAGTTGACTTTCAGCAGGTAGAAGAACATGAATATTGTGACGTCCTGCAGCTGCACATTAACATTACACAATTTTTTTTTTTTTCTGTTGGTGCTGCGCAGAAAGCCCTCTGTGTCCTTAGCCTGGCACACTGTAACGGCTTGCAAGAATACCCTGGCTGCTTTACAGTCGGTCACAGAGAAACTCTCTATGGTGCTCAAATGTTCTGGTAGAGCGAACCCAAGCTATACGCTAGGGATAGGGACCCAACCAACAACATTGAATCTCTGCAAATCATTACCACCCCGTTTAAAAGCGAGAACTGCCTATATTAATAATATGACAATGATAAGTATCAAACAGAAGGGAGAAGCACTAACTTTCAAGTAAAGAAAAGCTTTACTTCAGAAGAGGCATAAAACGTAAAATCACCAGGACCAAGTATTTGTATCAGGGTATCGGGTCTCATGAAGGTGTCAATACCAACCACCGATACTTAAGGCAAATCTGACACCAAGTAAGTCCTCCTTGCCAGTAGTTGACACATGGGAGAGTCATCATGTGTGTCTGAAAGACAACAAGGTCTTTGTTCTCACCCATCTGTCTGTTAATTGAACTTTCATGCATCTTTAGTCCGATTGGCGTCGGTACTCGCTTTTGTGTATCAGTGAGTACAAAAGATATAAAAATTAGTCATGGTTTACCATCCCCCCCTCCTCTTCACGATATTATTCACATTTGAACATCTGATCACAGCAGAACCAGAAGTGCAGATAGGGAGATTGTATTATTCCCTCTGCTTTTTTTGTTTGAGCCGCGCCTGTGTGGAACCTCACCCCAATCGCCACCAGAAATCAAAACACAAACACATTTAAGCCCTAACTAAAGAAATGGTTGGACTGTCAACAACACAAACCACAAGAATTCCTCGAGCTGTCCCTGTTAGCATCTTGCTTGGTGAATGTTTTCATACTTTTGTGTCGGCCTAATTGCTGGTTTATTGTGACTCTAATGTCCATTTTAGCCTGACAGTACTTTTAAGTCAATGTATTGTTATGTAAATATGAACTTTTAGTTTACTTGTATTTTTTTTTTTTTTAGTACATATATTGTTGACATAGGACGGCATAGGAAAAATAGCTTTATTTACTTAAATCTTTATTCATATTTACTGGAACTAACATTAAAAAAAAGGGGGGGGGGATGGTATTGAACATCCGTAGAACATGCTTCATAAAGATTTACAACTGCCATGAGGCATGCTGGGATGTCGTTATATATAATAGTTTAGACCAGTGCTTCTCAACCTGGGATCGATCGAACCCCAGGGGTTCGGTGAATTGGTCTCTTGGGTTCGGCGGAGCCCCTGCCATGAAAGTTTAAGAGACACCCGACTCAACATGTTAATTAGTTATGACACGCCCGCTGCAGATGATCACATTACATCACTTGCCCAATCAGTGCTGCGGGAAATTTAGTTCGCTCAGTCGTCAACGTGCGACTGTCGTGATAGTACGTCGTGATTTTTTTCTTTTTAGAATTCTAATACATGCTATGTCGAGCAAAAAAAAGAAAGTTTGTCGGACAAATATGTACAATGTGGATTTACATGCAAGTTGAGCAACTCAAAATTATTTTGCCACTAAAATGAAAAAGTTTTTTTTTTTTTTAAACCACATCAAAATATCGTAAGTGGGGTTTTCTGCATCTAAACGTGGTTATGTTGTGGAAAAATGGGAAAACTTGCCATAACGATCTCATAGTCTAACTATTCCTTTTCCACTCAGGGTGGCTCTACAACATTGTATTGAAATTATGAAATTTGGTTTTTGTGCTTTGCCACTGATGAGCGACCAGGTGGGACAGGCTAACCTGAACAGTGAAAGCAGTCTTTGCCATTGTCATCTTCTCTTTGCTGATTGACTGTCAGAAATCATCCGATTGCGCAAGCTTATAGTTCAGGCATATTTCACCGTGGACATACAGTGAGTTGCTAAATATGGCTCCTTGCCCTGCTAAAGGGCCGCCACGAGTCCATGCCAAGCAGCTGCAGTTCCAACGCATGACAAGGAGTTATAATCAGCAGCAACTTGCTCACAAGACAAAGTGCAGACCACAAGACTTGACATGGTACTCCCCCCTCCCCAAAGACAAGAGCGTGACATCATGGGCTATTTGTGTCTTGAGACACATAACATACCAAGACACCCACAGTACGTGACCTGACTGGACCGCACTCCTGGTGGGAAGTCACCAAGTACAAACACTTGACTTCCTGTCCTTGAGTCGACTTTTCGGCTAACTGTCTTTTACTTGAATGTTTCAACTAAATACTGTACTATCTACTAACTAGCCAACGAAACATAAAACAGAATTTTGTGTGTTGTGGATTAAAAAAAAAAACACATAGCATTGCCTAAGGGAAACCTACTTAGCTTAATGCTAACAAACAAAGCAACATGCCATTGAAACGCTAATGGTTAACATTGATAGTTTTGGTTTTGGAAGCAAAGGATATTTGAAAATAAACGGCGCAACAACATGTCCTCGGAGCATAAAACAATACAGAAAGGCATATATTCTTTATCCTAGCTGAAAAATGCATTGTATTAGTTCGGTTTGGTTGTCTCCATGTATATCCATATGCCTGACTGATACTGCCCCCAGGTGGCCAAGGCTTGCACTCCGCAAGCAGTACAATGAATATATGATGAAGCAGTAACTGTTTAATTTTTCATTTAATTGTGTTACTAGTATATGTTTTTACCAAATGCAATACTATAGAGTGCTATTTTCATGATTGAAAAATATATAACCAACATTTTAGCCTTAAGTACATTTCAGACTGTGTACAGTTTGCCTGTGACTTGAGTAAATGACTTGTTTCTGTATTTTTCTATTTTTATCTCTATTTTCCTACACAGGTATTTGTACTTCTAGTTAAGTACAGTATGTGAGTACTTCAACCACCTCGACTGAACGGCCAGAAATGTAATGCAAAACTACCAAAAACAAAGTGACCAATTCGTCTGGGGTGAGGTGACTGACTGTGGCCGGCGGCGGACGTGTGGAATGCCCGCGGTTAGGATGTGGCCGATGATTCTCAGCCGGGATGCCCTGGCATGGATGTGGTTCCCAGAGTATCGCTTTTCTGGGAAACCCCCCTCCGGAGCCCAATAAGGCAAGGGTGGGAAAAGTATGGCCTGCCGGCAACAACTGACCCACTCTGTTGAGAGCATTTACATTCGAAAGAGTCATCGGTCAATATTTATTGTATTAATTTAGCCGCGCTGTCACAAATTCACTTCAATTCCTGTTTGCTTCTTTTGCAAACTTATTTGCTGTTATTTGCTAAGCAAAAAAATTGCTAAATAATGCTTTCTATTGTGCTCTAAGGGACCACAAGATACTGTTAAAGCCTTGTACAGTAATTGGTGTCAAGGAAGTAAGTTGAAGTTATACATTTTGCCTGACTGACATGCATTTGAATTCATACCCCAGCGGAACTTGGAAACGATCCAATAAGGATTGGGGCTCTGACCTCTGCAGGTCCATTTATACATTTTCGGTCAGCCCAATTTAACAGGCAAAATGTCAGCTCGCTTACACAAGTGACCACCTGCGGACTTGGAAAAACATACAGGGGGACCACACGCGGACACACACGAGAGGACCTGGGGGTTGTTCTGCTTGGCCGGGCATGGAGAAGCCGGAGCACGCCCTGGTACCGCTGGGAGCGCTCCACCTGCAAAATCCAACAGTGATGGATGGCGGAGGGCCTCGTGAGAAATTCTCTTCTCAAACCCAGCGCCCTGCTGTGATGCTCCGCCGGCATGCCCTGCCAAGTGGGTCAAAGGCCCGATTTGTCATCCGGGCTGACAATCAGGACCAAGACAACGGTTTGTTGCCTTCCTGATGCTTTTCCCACCTTAAGACACAAAGTGAACTCCGGCTATTGGCGAAGAAGAGAAGGCCCCCAACTAACCTCCCGGTATAAGTCATCATTCTCACTAAGCGGAGAATAAATGCTTGTGAGTATTTTTGTGCTTGCTCTTTTTGAATATTTGTATTCCCCGCATTAAACAGGGGTGCACTGTACATAATTATACGACAGCCTCAAATTCCACTTCAGGGTACAAAAGAAAATATAGTCTGCAAACACATTAATGCACAAATCGTGCCATATAGGGAAGTAAATAGAAGATAGTAAATGTCTTTGATACAATAGAAAACATGTAAATTCCACACAGAAAGAACAGAGCCCAGATTCGAACCCTGAACCGCAGAACTGCAAGGCAGATATGCAATACACGAATACACCATACCACTGTCATGTAATACAGTAATCCCTCGTTTATCGCGATTCATGGGGACCAAAACCACCTGCGATAAACGAAAATCCGTGAAGTAGTGACCCTCCCCCATATAGGTACATGTACATAATATTTATAAGGCCAAATTTAATGGTATACGTGCATGTAGAAGTAAATTTTGAAGTAATTAACATGACTTAATGCTGTATACTAATAGATTTAAACATGCATAAGTTAGGTTATTTTATGAATAACAAAATACAGTAAACATATTAAAAAATATATATATATTTTTTTTTTAAGTCCGCGAGAAGCTGCGAAAGTCAGCAAAACAACAGCGAGTCACATAGAGCAACATATACAGTACTGGACTCCATGTGTATGAATTTTTTTTATTTTTTATGAATGTTTGAAAAAATCTGCGATGCACTGAAGCCGCGATAAACAAACCATGAAATGTAAGCTTAAAAAAAAAGGATTATAATATTTGGATATGTTTTTCTTTTTAATAATTGTTTCATTTATTTTAATAAACCATTGCACATATAAAGTATGGTTACCATTTATATGATTTAATAATTTAACTCTAGGTAAATAATTACAAATAATGACAAGTAAAAACGACAATAGCTTATTTTATTGTTACAATTGTTACTGTTTCACAGATTTGAACCGTGTATTAATGGTGACTACATTGAATTTGTAATTAGATGTCATGGAAAATTGAAGTAAAACTAAATATTGCGGGACAAAGTATTGTTCAATTCATACTAAAAAGATTTGTTGTTAAAAAAAAGCTTTTTATGTCTGATAGAATTGAGGGAAAACCGCAATTTTTGTATAGATTTTCTGCCAAAACAATAAGAACAAACCCATGTATCAAGACACATGAACTTTAGGCACACTTTATTGATTTTTGTGGTCCATATCAGTGTTGACGTGTGCCGGATTTGGCTTCTCTGAGTTTGACACCTGGGATTTCCACTTGTGACTCGGACTTACGTACTTGACCCGACTCACCCTGCAGTCGCCTCTTTGCCATGTGACGCGGAAATGGTGACGACGCTGTACAATCACACTGCATGTCTACCCTCCCATTACAGCCGCTGAAACGTGCCGAGCCAAGGAGCCGACGACTGTGATTATGGGGCCACATTGACTATCCTGCCGCTCCAAAAGTAGAACGCTGGCGCACTCATGTGACATGTTAACAAAGAGAGGAGGTTCTTCTCATCTCTCTCCCAATTACAGCAAGGTCATCAACCACCACAGCTGTGTTAATGCAAATGCTGAAATGTCCCAAGGGTGGGGGACTTTTGTCTGCAGCTGGAATCTGGAGCCCGTTGAACCAGAACACCGGAGGCCCTCAGCCCTGGTCAATCCAAACTTCAATCTTGCTCCTCTCTCATCTACAAACAGCTTCACACGTGTGCAGCAGGAGAGAATAAAACTCCTCTATGCCAAGGTGGCGATTTGCAGGGAGCTATGGTTTATTTTGATGAAAGATTTAGTGTGGTTATTTATGATTGCGTTATTATTGTTCTTCATTCATGTTTTGTGCATACAGCTTTGGCTGTTGAGAAAGCGCGATTGAAAATAAAGTTTATCGTTTCCAAACTCAACTCTTTCAATCTATCAATGATGTATCGTTTACATCCAATTGTCCCTTTTGACACTATCGTGGCCCCTTTGACCGACTGAAACGCATGAAAACAAACAAAAAAATTCTTCTCTGTTGCTTACGGGATTGAAATATACAATTTGGGTCAAGCGAGTTCAAATGAGTTTCTTAAAGAGTGGACGCTGCCTCTGCTGGCTGTAGAAAGACTAGTATTACGTATGTAATATCATTTCGAAGGATGTTTTACGATCTGCGAGACGAGAACTGATGTTCGTTAAAAAGTTGATGCTGTAAAATCTTTGATGAATCATAAGACTGAAGTAAACGAATAAATCGGGGGGGGGGGGGGGGGGGATTACATACTATGTCTGTATGTGGCCAAAACGAATCACAAAGCAGCTGAGCGGTTTGAACCATTCAACGAGGCCTGAGGCTTATTACGCGGTGATGTCAACTATTTTATAAAAGTCAAGCGAACTCACCAGCGAGTCTTGTTTGAGATGTGCTCGTCTCCTCGGTCGGCCTGACCCCGGCGTGTCTGACTGTGGCGAAGTGGTCCCTAAAGCTCCAAGAGGTGCTCCCTGAGAGACTGAGTGGGAGACAGCTGGAGCAGCTGAACACATGCAGAAAGCAGAAGGGAGGGCGAGCCAGCCAGTGAGAGAGAGAGAGAGAGAGAGAGAGAGAGAGAGAGAGAGAGAAAATGGACCGCCCATTGGTCGTAGACC
>CAAKHF010013807.1:0-13430 GCA_901007745.1 Hippocampus kuda
ATGAGGTCAACTGCTGTGGGTTTGCAGTCAAGTCCATTAAATCAGCGAAGATGACAGCCGCGCTGCAGCATCTAGATTGGTGGGCAAAACAAAACAAAATCGGCCTTCATTCTTGCAATGTTGCTGGTTTTAGGGTTTCTCAAAATTGCAGGAGAACATGCTTGCGCGAGACAAAATATAGCTTTGAAGTGTTTTTTTTTTTTTTTTATTTTAAGTAACAATCCTGGGCCCCTTAAAATAGGCCTAGTGTTTCTCTGCTGAATGAAAAGCTTCCTCGCGGGGATTTGATGAGCTTCGCCAAGCATCTTAGCATGATTACGCAAAAATTACGTCACTGATTTCAGTGAGTATGTGGATAGGTGTGGACAACAATCAATTTGGTGCACATCGTATTGAAAATTTTGCTATCAATAGAGTATCAACCTTGACTTGATGCAACTTTGTGGCAGGGTGGATTCATTTTGACATTTTGGAGAGAATCTGTATGAAGGCGAGCACACGTAATTTTTTATTTTATTTTATTTTTTTGCACTTTGTCCAAAATATGCAGCTCAAGTTAGCATCTGTTTCAGGTATGTTCACCGTGTGGTATCTGAGCCACCTTTTGTGAATATTCTTTTCACATTCTTCATCTTAACTTGTCAAATGAATACATATGGAAATATATGTATACGTATATTTCCATGGTCCAGTGGTTAGCGCATCGACCTCACAGTACAGAGGTCGTGGGTTCGATCGCGGCTCCGTCCTCCCTGTGTGGAGTTTGCATAGTCTCCTCAGGCCTGTGTGGGTTTTCTCCGGGTATTCCGGTTTCCTCCCACATTCCACAAACATGCATGGCAGGCTGACTCTAAATTGTCCCTAGGAGTGAGTGTGAGAGCGGATAGTTGTTTGTCTCTATGTGCCCTGCGATTGGCTGGCAACCTGTTCAGGGTGTCCCCCACCTACTGCCCAAAGACAGCTGGGATAGGCTCCAGCATCTCCCCCCAAGACCCTTGTGGGGATAAAGCAGATAGGAAAAGGGATGGATGGATATATTTTCATGTATAGTAACAGACGCTGATAGTGTAGTGGCACACTTGTCCGAAGCGTGGGATCGGTATACACTTGGTGATGGTGTGGATGTGGGTGTAAAAGGTTGTTCGTCTCTATATGTGCCCTGTGACTGACGGGCGACCAGTTCATGGTGTAGTCCGCCTTTCGCTCAGAGTCAACTGGGATAGGTTCCAGCAACTTCCCCCGACCCTGTTCAGGATAAGCGGTGTTGAAAACGGATGGACGCTGGGAAGCCATGTTTTTGTAGCATTCATTTATATTTTACAGTTCACCGTATTCAGTTCAAGGTCTAGTTTGAGCCTATCCCAACTGATTTTTACTCGCAACAATGTTCACTTAAGCTTACATGCGGAATGCGGAAGTAAGACGAAGTGCCTGGAGAGAACACATGCAACCACGGGGATAAAGTACAAATTCAACACAAAACCTTTTGATGAGGAGGCAGAAGCTCAAGCCACGTGCTCACCAATAACGTGAATGAGTCTTCAAAACCTTTCTTTGCCAGGAATCGCAGGCCTCAATCTTTCCACCTTAGCGGAAGTGTGCGCTCTTTTGAATCTAGTGCTTTGTGTTATGTCCTATCGTTTATCTTTCGCTTTTTGTAAAATAGATTTTTCCCAAGACCGACTCCTGTTAGTTACGGTTGTCAAGTCTGTCAAGCTTTCAGAGATAAAAACTGACTTTCACACAGAAGCAGGCAGAAAGCTGTGAAGATTTATATTTCAAAATGATGCCAAACAAATGCCCATGCATGCGCCTTTGAGATTAAAAAGAAATCTCATGTCTGTGCTGCACTGTGAATGGTCAATCTGTGTTCGAGTGGGGGCGGGGGCTGGTAAGCGAAAGGTGATTACTGATTTGCATTATTTATGATCCCGTCAGAATCGAATCATCTAATAAAAATGGCTACTGCTATTATTGTTATTATTATTATTGTTATTATCATTATTGTTATAACAATAATAATATAAATAAGAGATGTGGTCAACCTTTGGGTTGGTATGACTCAGAGCGCCTATCATGATTTTAATTTTACTGTGGCTCCTCTTGTAAATGGAAGGCACAGATGTTGCAGTGCTTTTCATGAGACAGGAATATTCTCAAACAATGTGCAGCCGTGCACAATGTTTTGCAATGTCAAGTCAATGTGAATGTACTGTAAAAAGCATCAATTATTTACAAACACAACTTGGAACACCGGAAAGATTTTAAATTCCTGCAGCTCCTGCTCTCATCAGACGTCTTCCTCAGCACACCTTCCGACAACACAACACCGCACGGACACAATTCCTGAACAAACACACTGACCGCAATATTTCACGATGTTTGCCAGTGTGGTGTTTTGTGTGTCCGTGGTGACTTCACGCTGAACAGTTCTACACCGACTTTTCACGAGTCTTTGGGATAATGTCATGAATAATTACACAGCACATCACTTTACATTTGTCGACAGGGTTACCAGGGCCTTCTTACAGACTAAAATATGAATTTGCATTAAAGAGACGAGGGGTTAATAGCAAAGGATGTGGGCAGCTTGAATGTATGCTCAGAGGTTAGCAGTGCATGACTCTTTTGAATTTATGACACCAAATCTGAGCCAATTTTGTTTTCTCTTAATTGCTACAGATAGACACTCACAGGTCACAGCATCTCATTCTGGCGCAATCTAATGAGATCCAACACAAGAGCTGAACATGAAATTTCGCCTTCACACAGTCAAGTGGGAATTTAAAGAAAACGTGTTGAGTCTATACAAAAGAAAATCTTTTTGTTTTTAAATTGTTTGATAAAATCGTTGCCTAAGGTCCCTGAAAAAACAAAAAAACAAAACGTGCCTCAAAATTAACAAGTTGGTTTTTCCGTTTTTCGGAGGCTGTCCTTGAACGCCTCTCGAGTCGAACGAGAAGAGAGAAGGCATGGAGTCAGACGCAGAAGTGTCTGTGTTTGTTCGAGACTGTTAAAAGCATAAATAAAGTGTACGTTTTAAAAAAAAACAATACCGCAGCTCTCCTTTTTCGGAGCTGCAACATGTATCTATATCTATATTAGCTATATTAGCCTACTACCAAAATCTTTTTCCATTTTCAAACATTTTTTATCAAGATCCAGGGAGCCACTAGATGTCGCTAAAGAGTCGCATGCAACTCTGGAGCTGCGTGTTGCTGACCCCCGGTCTAATCAATCAAACATGATTGCTGGTGTAGAAATTGACATGCGAATTTCACTTCGCAACAACAGTGTCGCTCAGCGGAGCGCATACCTGCTGCAAAGACCGTTGAAAACTTGGGGTGAAGCTCGTCACCCTGCCTGAGGCTCTGAGAGTTCAGCATGGCACCTCAAAGATCCACGGAGAGATGGCTGGCACAAATGTTGAAAGGAATCTTCCTGATGGATGAAATAACACACAGTATCAGGATGTGAATCACGATTAGCCAACGTCCAATTCAAGTGTGTTTTACATTAAAGGTACGAATGATTATCCAATTGCGTAATTGTACCTAATGTAGTGGCAGACGTGAAAAAAGTCACGACCGAGGAGTGAAGCGACGAGTGACTAATGAGCCCAACTTGCGCTCATAATTAAGTTTGTACTGTACGTGACTTCAGCAGGAGAAAACATTTACAAAGAAATGTCGGCATTTTTTTATTTTTTTTTTAATCCTGCAATAATTACAAAGCCCTCGGAGCATATTGTCAGCGGGCGTATTTATAGCAGGCGTGTAAAAGATGGAGGACAAAAAAAAAAAGGTAGTGTGTTTTTTTCGACTAATTAGCACTGCGTCGCTCTCCCCGTGCGAGTTAAGTTCAAGATGACACTTGTGCAAGCGGCAATGTGTTGTGTAATCCCATTTCTGTCCCCTCTCGCTCACACAGAGCATCAATGCTTTGAGCACAATTGATATGCGATCTCAAAACATCGTGAAAGTGATTGGTAGTGGCGTGTTATCCGAATAAATAGTTTTACAGCATTGAAATTGTGAACTAAACTGCATGTATTTTATTGCACTTTAAGTGTTCGCTTAGATCTGTGTCAGCAGAGTTTTTCACAGTGCTGCAGACTTTCCGTGAACATTTCCAAAACATACAGAAACAAATTTACTATTTTTAGGTTGTTGCAGCAACGTTAACATGAAGCGATATATTTTAGAAGATGGACTTTTTAATTGGCACCACATTTCCTAGCGGCTAGCACGTCCGTCTCACAGGTTTGGGGCTTGGGAAAATAGAACAAAATATCTTTAAAATGCACCAATATTGTGATATAAACACTGAGCGCTGTGTACTCGTGTTTACCATGTCTACCTCAAATTCAGCAGCTAAATTCAAATCTTCACTCAGGCACTGCTAGGTGGATTATATTGACTGATTAAACCACCTGAATTTATTTCGGTACAGGACGGGAAACTACAACCACAATGATGAAAATATGTCTAATTTAGAAAACATGTCTACCCTTGTAGAAATAGGAATATTGCACTGCACAACAAGAGTGTCCAGTCGTAAGAATGTTGATTAAACAATGGTTTATTGCTTGAATAAACTCATACTTGGGTCGATGGAATGCAAGTTTAGCACACCCATCATTTGTGAAATTACACTACCAGGTATTTTTTTGTGAGTTTCCTATGTCAGAAAATGTGTCTTTGAATTAACCGTTTAGATTTTTACTCGTTATTTCACAAAGTTGCTGATGTTGTTGTGGTACACTCGCCAGGCAGCATCGAATGGGTTCCCACACAGGATATGGATGTGAATGGTCATTTGTCTCTATATGTGCCCTGCAACTGACTGGCAACCAGTTCAGGGTGAAGTCTGTGTAGTCAGCTAGGATAGGCTCCAGCAACTCCCTGCGACTCGATTCAGGATAAGCGGTGTTGAAAATGGATGGATGCTATGTTCGAATGAGGCTAATGATACCGCCGCTATATTGTTTTTTCCACCCATGACTTGACAGCTAGCTAGGCAAAGACCTGTCTTTTTAAAATGGTGGCTGGACAACGCTGAACCACTGTCATGTTAAAAATACAAAAAGTTAAACAATGTTGTTGATGCACAGATTATAATAAACGTTTGTCAACCGGTATATCAACACACACTATAACGCACATGCTAGCAATCACTAGCATCGGCACCACAGCCAGAAAAACCTAGATGACCATTTCTATGTGGGTGGAAAAAAACAAAATCCTCAATCCAGCAGCATCTCAAAACAGATTGTGTTCAACTACTTAGGTTCGACTATATTGCTTTTCAGAAGACAATTAAGTGTTTCGAGAGTAGGTCACGCAAGAGCTGAATGCCAACACTTCCCATCAATTCAAGTTGATGGCAACAGTTTAACCCTGGAACTTACTCATTAAATTTCCATTATTTTCTATGGGAAACAGTGATCCTAAATGAAGCAGTATCTCAAACCAGACTCTGCTCAACCTCTTGGTTCCAGCGTTCTGCCATTCCGAACTCTATTAAGTGTATTTGGAGCTGAATGCAAACACTTCCCATCAATTTAAGTAGACCGCAGCTGGTTAACAATGTGTGTGTGAGGAATGTTAAACGCTTCAGAGGCAGACACAATTCTGAATGGCACCCGAGAGGTCAGACGAGCCAAGATGATGTGCACACAAATACCATCTCGAGAGGCACAGGCGACACAAAACCATTCGCACGTGTTCGCTGCTTCGCTTGCATTCGAACTGTTGCGTCAGCGTTTTACGAGACATTAGGAATTGTCCCGTTTCCTCCAATAAAGTAAATGAAAGAATTAGAGCAAGACACAATGTAGTATCTCTCCCTTGGGATGAGTGAGCCAAGAGATGCCGATGCTTGCTGTAGCCACATATTCAGCTGCCGCTGGATTAGCCTCCAGCCGGAGAAAAAGCAGAAGAATTGAAATGCAAATAAGACGAGGATTACTGAGACAGCATTCACAGCTCCTCGACTAACTGCCTGCGATGTAGTGTCTGAGCCTGATGATTATCCTCTATTTACCTACTCGTATTGATAGCTGCTTAATTAAGCATGTCATGAGAAAGGCGAGTGATCAAGGAAATAGTCGAAAAAGACTGTTTACAAACCGAGGTCAGCTACTCCACTGAGCCAAGTAAGGGGAGACTGCAACAGTTATATAAAAATATATATTTAATAAAAGGTGCTAAATGAGAAAGGCAGTCGTGTGAACTTCAAAGGGGTGCTTCTTGCTCACCTCGAGGTGTGAAATTTGCTGCCAGAGCACATGAAAGGTCTAAATGTGAATTCACGCTTACAGAAGTGTCCCCAAGGCCATTGACTCTGCTTTTGACTCATTGAAATGCACTTACTATCTTTTGGGGCGTTTTAACTGTAAAGTGACGAAACGAGACGAAGCCCGAAGTCAAACATCGTCTACAGCATTGGGTACCAGTACTATAGCAATTGTTTTGAGGGAGGGAAGGGGCGGGGTGTTGAATCTACTGGCTGGTCACACGAGACAGAAGAATACAGTAAGTAAATAAAATAAAAGTAAATATAGAAAGTTGTGTTCAGGCAGAACCGGTTTTTGGAGACCCCCTGAACTATAGCTCCCCTGTGACCCTAATGAGAAGCGCAACGGAAAACGGATGGCTGGCTGGAGGTTCTGTCAAGATTTTCAGAAATTATTTTTGCCATTTTCCTTTTTTTTATTTAAATTGTTTTGTCTTCCATATCTCTGATTTTATCTGACACTTGTGAGGATCAGAGATTTTGAAGTGATGAGCTCCGGGACAATACAGAATAATTTCAGTTTTGCACATTTAACGATTTAATTCCCGCACTGATGAAAGAGAACCCTAACACTTTTTGGGAAAGTCTGTGACAAAACCCTCAAATGTGATAAATGTTTCATACATCAAAAGAGGCCTGGCTTTTATTTATAAAATAAACATTTGGCAACTCTACTGTTTATACAGCAGCACCTCTACATATTAATATATAATTTGGGGTGATGGTACAGAATTACAAAATGTAAATAATAAACTAGCAATTTCTTTAATTAATGTATTTTACATCTACTGTCTTCTGCCTCTTCCTTGTGTCGTTTACAGCTAAAACATAGCAATAAGGCAGCCTAAAAAAATCACTTTGACTGGAAAACAAAAGGGAATGAATCATTTTGGTTTGAACCTAACTATAGAGGTATTAATTTGTCACATTTATTGTGGTTTCAGTTAGCAGCGTAGGAAGGCACATCTAAAGACATCAAAATCATTACACTGAATTGTTTTAAAACAGTCATGGTGCATCTTTTGTATTTGAACAGCTTGGATTATGCACGTGTACTACTATCTTGTCGGATAGCGCCCTCTAGTGGCAACAATCCTAAAAGCGGCAAATATTGCATGGACAAAATATATAGAATTTTTTCACTATTGGTGTTACAGTAGCTGTTTTTCCGGCATTTGTTATGTAAATAATTGAATAACGTCAAGTGTAAAATTAATCTTGCTTATCAAAGACATGTAAATGCAATAAATACTACTTTATAATATACCTTAAAGGTATTCAACTCCTTGCCTTTTTTTAAACCCATTTTATTACATTAAATTCTCACATTTAAAATATTTAATGATTTGTAATGTGTGTTTTACTGACCAAAAACACCTTTAAACCGTAAATGCCCCAAGGGGTGACTCCACAAAGTACTGTACTGATTGTTATCAATTTTCTAAACTTGTCCTTTAAATGCATGTTTCTCATTTTGCTTAAAAAATTTCAATTTTGTGTTGATACATCCATTCAAGTTCAAATGAAGAAATTGTTTAAATTCGAGGTTGTAATATAACAAAAATGGTAAACAGACAAGGGGGTGAATACTTTTGCATGGCACTCTACACGTAACAAATACATTTGACTCATGACAGTGTGTGGACAAAGACAATAACAAGTTAGATTTTTTGTTTGTTTAACAATCTTTGGGACATGTTACATGATATTTTGACATACGGTGTAAGGGTGGCATTCACAAAAGTCACATCGCTTTTTGCTGTGCTCAGCACATACTCGTTAATCGACACGCTTGACAAATTTGTAAAGCATCCTATTCTTTTCAAGTCCAGCAGCTGTGTGAGGTCAAGCTTCCAGGCTGTTGTACAGCTTGCAATGAAGGTAGGCCATCTTCTCGGTCCTGCTTTTTCTCAAAATGGAAATCCACTCGTGATAGCAAAGCTCTACAACCTTGTAACCCGCCAACCTCAGTTGCCTCCTCTTCATGGCGTGAAGGCCCAGTAGATGCTGTGACTGGTGGCAGTAGTGGTTCCTGCTGGACACCTGGATGGCAAGTTTAATGATGGTGTCCGAGGCTGCAGGTGATCTGTGGCTGCTAGGAGTGGTGATCATTTCTGTGATGGTACTTGTTAGCTTTAGCCCCGTCTTAAACAATGTTTCTCCTTCATCGGGATTCACAAAAGAAAGCGTCTGAACTTCAGGAGGTGCGATTGTTGGACCTGGGAGGTTCTTGGCATTTGTAAGCTTAGCTATGAGATCATCGGTCACACTCACTCCTATGTATGTTCCCCTCAAATCCTGCTTTGAAGCAAATCTGGGAGTACTGTTCTGAACTGCTGTTGGAGATTCTGGGATGACGGGAACAGGCTGACCAGTAGCGTCTAGGTGCACTTCAAGGTCGATAGTTCGCATGTGGGGCAGGATCATTCTTTTACAGACAAACTTCTCTCCTCCCAGCAATTCTTGTAGCGCAGCCTCGGCTTCCTTGACATCGAGCTTCTGGCAGATGTCCGATTGGGCATACTTCCACAACATTTGTTTCACCTCTTCTCTCAATTCGCAGCTCAGCCGAGGACCGGTCCAGTGAGGCAACTCCAAAGCCACGGCTCCATCCAAGGTGAACAAGTCTTTTTTCAGCTCTAACTGCGTTGACTTAAGCGCTAAGCTGACAAAGTCCGGGCTCAAGGCTAACTCGATCAGGTCCTCTGGGAACTGCGAGACAAAGGCCAGGCCGAGAAGACCAGTGAGCAGATGTTCTGGGTAGCGGAGGAATTCGGCCTTCCTCTGTCGAAGAGCCTCGGTGAGACTCTGGTAAAAGTTCGGGCACCGAGCAGGGAGGAACCCTAAGGTGCCGAAGGCCCACAAGAGCTTACATGAGTCTTTACTCCGGCAGTGTGGCACCAGTGATGGAATTCTCTCAGTGATTGCGACGAGGATACGGTCACTCCGGTAATGCAATGCCGAGCAAGCCAGCGCCACATGCATCAGCCCCTTGACGCCCATCCCTTGAGCTCGCCGTGGTACCTCATGCGTCATAGCCTCCATCCACGCCCTGTGAGACAGGTAGCTGAAACGCAGGTATTTCAGCACATTGACCATGGCAAAGTCACTCATATCCCCAACAAGAGAGTGTGCCTTATCGACAAGGCGATTCACTGCTGCCTCAGAAAGGGACATTTGGGATTTGAAGAGGCCCAAGCAGACAGCGCCAACCTCCTCCGGCTGTAGTTGTTGTAAGTGTCGCATGAGTAGCTGCTCCATAGGCTGAATCAGGACTTTGGGGCACTGTCTCCCTTCTCCCATGATGTAAAACAGTTGAACCAGCTCCGGAAGCCCTAGTTGTCCCATATACAAATAGACAGAGTCATAAAGTTGTTTTAGGAATTGAGGCACCTTCCTGCCAATGCAGCGCCACAAATCGGCTGCCAACAGCAACTGGTCTAAAGTCATCTTGCCAGCGCGGCGACTCAGCTCCACCTCGTACATCCCGAGGACTGTGTGGCTATGTGGCAATTCTAGCCACACCAATGACCTCAGCACGTGCAGGAGCTCAGGTAGAGAAAAGAGGCGAAGGTTCTCCACGGAGTACCGAAGCAGCATGATGAAGCGTTGGTCGGTCTTCACTAATGGTATCTTGTCAGAGTTAGTGTGGCTGAGCTCCACAAACAAATGACAAACATCAGATGGTTTCATGCTGCCTTTAAGGACAGCCACTTTCTGGAGTAATCGCACTACCCGTTCCCATTCAATGGGGGCAGGTCGTTGGGAAATATCAAGTGTTACCGATGAATAATCAGGCCGGCATTTGAGAAAGGCACGAGTATCAACTTTAACATCAGGTGACACGGGTATTTGTTGGTGCAGTGGCACCACTGTGTTGCGTTCGGAGTCCCTGTTGAAGGCCAAGTCGAGCAAAGTGTTTTTGGAACTGGAAAGATGCCGTGAGGAGCTGACGCTGTAGCGATTGCTCTGCTGCCAGAACAAAGGAGCATGGGTGGGGAGACACCGCCCTTCGTCATCGATATCGCTTGGGCTTTGGAAGAGGGCAGATTTTCCCACGGGGTGATGATATGAGGATGGGCTATAATGGACCCTGTAGTCTTCAAGGTGAGGGGCATCCAGATGTTGCAATGCGGCCGTTCTATTGTCCTGCGCATCCGGCTCAATGTCAAGTTTGCTAATAACACGGTGAGAAAAACCCTTTCTCAAACCTGAAAGGTAGCGTAGCCTCGGCCTCAAACAACACAGCACACAGGCAGCCATGAATCTGTTGAATGAAAAAGACAAATGTAACAATTTACAGGGAAGTGTTCTTTTTTTGTTTGTGTGTTTGTCAGTTTGTTAAAAGGTTTTATCATAATGCAATGTATTGGTATAGACTATAAGAATCTTTAGAGCTACACTGACAATACCACCCACAAATAGTGAAACAAATAGTAATAATAATGCATGAATAAATTTGTAATCATTCTAACTTTATGACAAAAAACAAAAACGTTAATGTCATTTCTGCTATGAATAGCTGAGCATAAACCATTCAACACACCTGCTACCTGCTAAGACACCACCATACCACACAGACAATTGCAAACGGTATATACCTCTCCATACCTTGTGTTTTTCCTTTCTGAAGTCTGACTGCAAATTTCCCCATTGCGGGACGAATAAAGGATATTTTATCTTGTCTTATATTTCGGTTTTCCATTCATTATTGAGGAAGACAGTGACTGAGTTTATATCGTGTACTCTTTGTAATGCTGCAATTACCCACCACCTTTTCTTCAAGTGTGTCTTCGAACAAATAATAATCACAGTAAGTGTTCTCATAAGAGCACACTAAACTCACCTTTACTTCCCCGACACAAAAATGTAAACGTGATATTGACGTGAAGTCATGAAGTTGAGTTTGGGGAAGGTGAGCGTTCCATGCAGTACCCTGCAACCGGAGGAAAAGGAAATCGTGAAATACTATTACATTCAAAATAAAATTAGGCGCACCCGTTCAAGGAACATCGTGAGCTGAGATGCAAAATCACGAAGAATATGGCTCATCTTTCTACAAATGAATTTAATCATTAGTTATAACACAATGTTTTCCTTAGCCGCTCATGATGTTTAAGTGGAAGCATATTCACCGATATGTTCTTCTTTTGAAATATTTCAAAAATTGTGAATACTTCCGGTAATGGTGGCCATAACGGAGTTGTGTGACCTATGGCAACTGGGTAGTGTCAAACATAAGACGCAACGCGAATAATAAAATTAAAGAAGTACAACACATGCGGATAATGTATGAAATATTTTTCGTTAAATTTTACTTGCATTCATGGTCAGTCAACCTTCAATCATAAATAGAATACATATTTTGCATATGAGGGTTCATGTCGGATTTTTTTCATAACTTGATGTTTTGAAATGATTGTAACATTTACAGTAACCTTATCAAGTCAGTTTTTATCAATTATATTTAGTATTTTACATATATCGAAACTATTTCTGAATTAGAACGAATAACATATAACTGTTCTGAGGAATCAGTGATTCAACACAAACACATCATTTGTCAAACTTTACAAACTGAGGAAACCATTAGCAATAGTTTAATGAACTTTTGGGTTTTTTCCCCTACTCATTTTGTCATTATTTCGGAAATCGTGCTTAGCGGACAGTGAACTAAAACGAATTTCATTTTATATTTGTAGTGTGTAATCATCTTATTCATATGGTGTTTTGACATAAAAGCTGGCCTTGACTATCACTCAATTTTTTTTGTCATTCATGAATAGACAAAGACACCAAATGAGCCGGAATAACTATTATTTGTTGATGTTTGTTACTTTTATGTTCTTGAAGGTTGAAGTTATTTAACATGAATAGATTGAAATGTGACATTAAACTTGCTGTTCAGAATTTAACAACATATAGTGTAAAAGATATTTGCAATCATGATCGGGACTTCCTTGATACATTATTACCAGTGACATGTCATTAATTCAGATTAAATAATGAAAAAAAATTATGATCAGTAGTCTGTAGAATCTTAGCCAATTAAGGGTTAGCAAAAAGAAAATAGTGGTCTTCCCTGGCCAGATCTTTTGTTTAATTGATTTTCCAAATTTGTTGAATGAATATCTTGACCAAATCAAACAAACAAAAACAATATAGGATGAACATTTGTTGGTAAAATGATTTTAAGATTTTCTGTACCAATTCTTCTGATGTTTCATTTGTTTTTACATGCCGCTTTATCATGTTATGGCAACCAAAAAGATGCCACTTGAACTAAACTTCATGAAAAAAAAGTTTAGTACTTGAGTTACTGTATTTCTTTTCTTTTCTTTTTTTTTTTTTTTTTTTTTTGGAAGGAGATGTCCTCAATCCAGAGTCTTATACATGGACCAAAACAGGATATTTTGATGTACAGTACTTGTCAGCAACTTTGCAGGGTTTACGATAGGCAGCCAATCAAATCACTTATTATTTAGAACAGTATGCAGTGGATCGAGTGGGTGTATGCGAGGCTGGGGGGCTGGGGGGTGGTTAGTCGTATTGAAGGAACAGCCAGAAAAATAGCTTTTTTATGAATACTCTATAATCAGGCACATTTCACCTATTTTTATTCAACACGCCCAATATGGTTTGAAAAAAAATGTCCTTAGGATGAATAATTAACAGTTTTATTACTTTTACCAGTTTGGTGTGAAAACCAATGTAAAACTAACATCCCAATTGCAACAATAAACAAAATAATAATAACAATAGTTTATTTTAACTTGTAAAAAAAATCTATTTTTGATGGAAGCTTTTTGTCCTGAAAAACAACTATTTTGGCTTCTAGCTCGCTTTTGTTGCTGAATAAGTGAACCCGTGTTTGAGGGGACATTTCACAAAGTAACCAATCAAGAGAAATAATTCTCTTCCTCAATTGAAGATAATATTTAGCAGGATAGTACCTATGTATAATTTTAAAAGACATTTCCCTACGTTCTTTGGAAGAAGTTATTTGTACGGAAGAGTTTTAATTAAATAATAATAATAATAATAATACATTTTATTTATAAGCGCCTTTCAAGACACCCAAGGACACTTTACAATAACAAAACACACAAAACAATACGGGTTGAGCAGCGGCA
>CAAKHF010013809.1:0-11823 GCA_901007745.1 Hippocampus kuda
ATAAATACATTTATTTATTTGATAGGAATCAGGCCAAAGACGCACAGAGAGTGAGCCGGGGCGGGGGGCTCTGCTGGACAGGTGAGTCTATCAGATCTCAAGGCTAATTTTACTTGCGAGGCTGTTCCCAAAATGCAATCGGAGCTTACAGTAAGATTGAACTTTTGAATTCTTTATAATTTCTATTGTCTCGTCCAGTTAAAGTCCAGGGGAGGAAGCCCCATCATAGTAAAGAGGATACTAATGTGATGTGTGTAGTTCTTCATAGCCTCTTCATTTTGCTCTCAAAGTGCACGGAATTGATGGATTTTTAATAGAATGTAGAAAAAATTTCTCCCGGGGGTGCATGCCCCCGGACCCCCCTAAAGGGGCTGTGTTCCCCTAGGGCTAAGCCCCCCTTGTTCTTGAAACCTAGTGACGCCCCTGACCGTACACATTTCCTCCCCTCAAAAATAATTTTTTTGAATTCCAAAGGGAGTTAGGGGTACCCATAGTTGTGACCTAAAATTGAGCTTCTGGAAAAAGGGGTTTGTTGTTTTAAAAACACTGACGCCCTCTGCTGGCTGAATGTGTTTGTCCTTTTAAACCAGGGGTGTCCAAAGTCGGTCCTCAAGGGCCGCTGTCCTGCCTGTTTTCCAGCTCTCCCAGGAGACACGCACCTGATTCAAATCATCAGGAATGTTCTAATGCTGCTTCAGAGCTGGCTGATGAGCTGATCATCTGAATCAGGTGTGTTGCAGGCGGGAGAGATGGAAAACAGGCAGGACGGTGGCCCTCCAGGCCCGGAGCTGGACATGCCTGTTTTAAACGAAATGTCAGTACTGTACAGTATTCAACACGGTAACTGCAGTATTTCCCAATATTTATTGAGCCAAGGCAGAAATTATACTTGAGAAAAATCTCAGTAGTACAGTCAGGTCCATAACCTTTGGGATATTGACACAATTATCTTGTCTTTGGTTCTTCACACCACTAGTGTCAAATTCAGATAGAGAAAGTCAAATACCAGCCACACTTTGGTTTTGGCCACAGGTGCTTCGACTCGACCGGGGCTTCATAGGAAAGCACAAGCTGCGAACCTATATGCGAACTTTCCTTTCACCTTTGTTGGATTACATCACCAGGTCAAAGAAAGATGAAAATATGCCACCGTTCCATCATAGTAAAAGACAGTCCTGTTTCAAATGAATTCGGGCCTCTGAGCAAAATCCAATTTTATAAACTTGGTGCCACCTTTCCTTGATCTTTGTTGGATGATGTCATCAGGTCAAGGAGAGATGAAAAGGTGTTTCCTTTCCAACACAGGACAGCGCTGTTTCAAATGTTTTTCTTTCTAGTTTATTGAGCATGTCAAATTATCACTTAAACAATCAGACAGAAGTTATTAATACATATAGAGTATGAGAGTAAGAGAGAGTACGAATGGAAAGATGAGTCAGTGAGAGTTTCAATAAAATTTCTAAATAAAGAACATAAAGCAACAGTCTTAAAAGCTTTTTTCTTTTTGGAATCTAAAATAGTATTCGTGTGCTATTTGATTTCTGCCTCACCATTTAGAAAAGAGGTTTTGAGTGACGATTTTTGGATTTGTAGAAATGGAATTTTGCTTGCGTAATTAATTATATTTTATATATAATAATTAATTTCTAATAAAGACGCGCCGATTATTATTTGTTTTAGCCATCGTTATTGAAGAATTCAAACCGTAAAGAATAAAATCAGTGAGTGTTGCAGGTACTGGAATGCATAAGAAAGTAACAGATAATTGTTTTCCTGAAATACAGGTTGAAGTGTTAAAACAGCGGAGCCAGCGACACTGTTCACTGTCGTTCGCCAGGTTTCAACGGCAATTTTTTTTCACACACTTCGCAAAATACACATTAACCCAAAATGTCCGATTGCTTGCTTTGTCCCAATTCCATCATGATCCAGTATTAACAATACGGTGTTACACTTGCCTATTACGAAATGTACATGGTCTTTGTTCACTGAAAACAAAATCTTTGTTTTCAATCTTCAATACAATCAAAATCACAATTGTAACTTTTTCTTTTTCCTTCTCCACGTCAACTTCCTCAATCGGTCTATGGATCAATTCTTCAGTGTGCATCTTTTGCACCCTCAAAAGGAAGACATGTCTCCGTTCTTAGTTTGGGCAACTTTACTTTCCCAGTTCAGTTGGAGTTGACGTGAAGCATTTAGCGTCGAACAGACAGTCACTCGGGAGGTCTTTTTTAGTCGTGGCCTCCGTCTATTCTCCCTCCTCCTTCTTTATGACATCATGAGTCACAAAACCTATGGTCCTAACAAAACTAGAATACTCAAGAGAATGTGAAAAAATGAAAGGAAGGAGAATAAGGACGTCCCTTTACTGAAAGTATAGCTTTTGACACACGAATGAAATATAAAGCCTTCAGCACTTCTAACAACCCAAGACGATCCGCACTGGCAGTGCCCTCATTTTGTACACATCTTTGATCCCACAATGAAATATAATACTGTATACTCAAACATATAATTATTTTGCAAAATTGATTTGTAAACCTTTACCCACCTGAAAAAACAGGTTAAAGTGTTAAAACAGCAGAGACTGCGACACTGTTGACTCCCATCTACTGACTCAATTGAGTACTTTTCGTTTGACACAATAGAATTAGGCCGACGGAAAATAGAGAATTGTCGGTTGAATGTCAGTGGGACATGGAGAATCTTCCACCACACCACAAGACCTACATCAACAAGGGATCAATCTTCAGGTGATGTGGTTTTATTCGAATACACTTCGAATCAAGGACACCTGCTGTTCAAAATAGGTGTGTGAACAAAGCAAACCACTTTAATGACAAGGAAGCCAACATCATACTAAAAATAGCCAAAATATGTCCTCCAATTCTGCAATGACTACTAGATTCCCGAGTTTTTCCACGTCAAACTATTCTGGGGGACATGCCAAATCTAACACTCTTAACTGAAAAGATCCTACATTCATAGTAAATAATTCAAGGCCAACTCTGTGCATCTTGCAAATGGTTTATTGGAAATAAATGAAATGTGCCAATGGGTCAATGGGGATGGAGAGAGTGGGTGGGGGAGGCCGAGATCTTTGGTCCATTTATTGTGTTGATGTTGGTGGGATCAATCAGCGGGAGACCGGAAGAAGAAAAGGCACTTGGGTTTGCGGCTGTCTCAGCAACGAGATGTCCATGATGTCTAAAGTAAATATGCACATACAAAATGCATACATGTACGACACAGGAAAGACAGCCAAGTGGGCGTAGTCCGTTGAGACATTACATTTAGATTAGTAATCTCCGAGGGGTATTTTTGTAAGGAAAGAAAAAAAGTTTAACTGGGATATGAATAAGTCTTTGGTGATAAATTAACATTTCTACACTTTGCGCCCCACCCCCCCTTCCCCTCCCAAAAACACATCATGGTTTTCAAGTTATGATTAAACCAACAGCAGAAATGAAAACATCAGTCAGATACAGGACCATCTGCAGGAATAGTTCGGAAACGCCATCACATTTCTAATCGCTAATTAGCTTAGCCTGCTAAATAAGGCTAACATAGGTGTTAGCGCCTTCAAAACTCACGTGATAAAACTACATTATATTCCGCTTGTCATGCATACAAAAAGACGATGCGGGAAGAAATATCACCTGTGAACTTTGAGGATGCTAGCTGGGCTAACCCATCATTGTTTTTTTTTTTTTTTTTTTTTTTTAAATGAAGCTAACCAGACGCGAGCTATAGCTTTATTTCCCCAAAGTATTTTTCAGTCAAAAAATATTCCGGAACCATTCTACTGCAAGCTATATTAAACAAATAGTACACTTTTAAACAAAATACATTTTTAGAAATTGAAAGAAAAAAAATCTTCAGGATAATCAAGAGGAAGTAATCGGGTTTTTACATTTACTGTGTATTTTCCCACAGTCTTTGTTTGATCGAGGCCACGGGGAAGCTTCCACAATGAGGTATTTGACTTGTTTTTCTTCACGTTTTGCTGACAAAACAAAGTAAGAAGCTTAACTCATGCTGTTGGAAAACAAGAGTATTTAAACAAACAAAAAAATGGGGGGGGGCATATTTTTCCTTATTACACTGAAACTTATTTCACATTTTCCGAAGGGAAAAAACACAATCAACCAAACAAATTTGACCCCCACTCGGGACTAAGATCTGGCGCAAACAGCAAAAACGTGTGAGTAATTAAACCCCAGCTCGCCCTCCTAATCATACAGGTTTAAAACATCAACCGGCACATGCTACAAAATGACAGAAAAGCACAACTTTTGTCTCTGCAACGCTCCTCAACTCACTTCAACATAATTACTTGGCACCAAGGTACAAAGCAATACTTTTATTGCCTTATTGTATCTTTAAAAAAAAACAATGAAAGTACTGCTTTACCTGGGCACAAAAACAGTAACGATGAACTGAGGGGACGGTCATTAATACTGAACTGCCAATATGCAGGGCTTCATTGCCATGTATCATCAATCATAATCTATGCCAGTTGCCTTCAGTGACGAGCAGAATTATCTGCAATTCCATGAATTGGCAGAAGGTACAAATAACCAGCATACCCACCTGTTGCCATTCGTACAGTAGAATAACTGCACCCTCCCCCCCCCCAAAAAAAAATTGAAACATGTTTGTTTGGTGGTGTGCTGTGTGCAATTTAACACCAGTCTAGCCAATAAGCCAAGATCGGCAACAAACTACGGTGGTTGGCTTTTCGCGAGCTAAAGCACAGGTTCTCCCTGGTTTGTAGCAGCTCAGCATTAATGTCATAGGTTTGCTTTAAACATTGATCTTGTGTCATGAATTGAAAGGGGACAAGAAAAAGGTCGAGTGGTGGGCAAATGTAGGTAGAGTTACCATTGCATTGCAGGCAGGTGCGCAGGAGATGGTGCGGCGGGTCGGGCCTACAGTACATAAACCACTCGAGCCACGATGCGATGAGCGCTGTTCATGTCTGAAGGATGAATGGATCGGTGGTCAATGGAAGCATGAAAATGTGAACTTCTTTCAGGGATAGTGGGCGGAGATTCAGTGAGTGCAAGGTTGAGAAGTAAAGGGGCTTCGAGTGAGCATAGGGATTCCAATGTCAAGGGCAGGCCATCCGCGGGGGCCTTTGAGGGAGCCCGTTGTGAGAAGCTGGCTTTTGGTTGGACGCTGATGACAAAGAGGAGGAGGAAGAGGCGGCGGCATGGGGTGCACCTCGAGAGCTGTTCGAGGGGCAGCCGCCGTCACGATAGCGGTAATCTGGGCGTCCGGGTTTTCGATCGTGGTTAGAGCCACTGTTGTAGCCGCTGTTGTAGCGCTGGCCACCAGACTGATAGCCTTGTCCCTGGAACGTGCGCCGCTTGCCTTGAAAGATCTGAGTTGCAGAATCAGAATCGCTTAAGTGTAATTATCGTACAGAGTGCAACGAAATGCAACAGACACAAGCTGTTCGACTAAGGCATTTATATAGATTGGGTCATGTCATGCATTTGTGTGATCAGATGAATGTGTATGCCTGAGTCCATCACAAGTTTGGCAAGTTTGGGTACTACATTTGATTTGTGAAACAGACGGCTAGGTCATTCATAGATGAGCTCTAATCATTCATTCTCAATTTGTAAGTTGTCATTTATAATTGTCATTATAATTCAACAAAATGTTAAATATAGGGGTGCACATTAAAAAAAATTGGCATGGTTTTCAAATAAGCACCATAGGTGTTGATTGGTGCTCATTTTCCACCCAACCCAAAGACCGATCTTTGGGCAAAGTATATCATCAACATAGGTAGATCATAGGTCATGTTCATGTAACTGAAAAAACAAAAACGCCGATTTATTTTGTATTCATTGATTTTCAGTGATCAGTTTTTATTTTTTATGATCCATCCATCCATTATCCGAGCCACTTTATGTGCACCCCTGTTTATACGCTTAATATCTTTAAGCGAGTTTCAGAAGCTCACCTGTTTGGCCGGTGGGGGTCGGAACTGGCTTGGGGGGCTTTGGGGTTGGGTAGGGGGAGGAGTTTCCACAATGCTTGGACTGGCCACTGATGATGACGTAGAGCTGCAACGGGATCGATCCGAGTAAGCCGTCCGAGGGTGGTAAACTAGTGAAGAAAACCAGAAGACATGGCAGGTTCAGAAAACCCTTTCACACTTAGCTGGTGCCAGGGCCAACCAACCATTTTCGACTCCAACACTTGGAGGTTTATGTTTCAACATTTCACAATGGCTGCTTGATTTGATCTTCTGCATGTATGACTTTTTATTTCAAGTTCAGAGAGAGTTTTTTGTTTTAAACAGATTCATTTTAGGTTCACCCTGGATTTAAGATAAGATAAGATAATCCTTTATTTGTCCCACACTGGGGAAATTTACAGCCTTCAGCAGCAAGATTGTAGGTAGAAAGAAGAGTTTAGGTTTGAGAAAAGAAAACACAGTTCAATTAAGTGCAATATAAATACAAACATGAATAAGGTCAATAAGTTCAATTAAGTGCAATATTATACAATAGTCCCCGTACTATTCAAATTCACATTTGTTGTCATATCATTTAAATAAATTTATTATTTGTTTATTCATTTTTTATTCAGCAGCCTGACAGCAGTCGGTAGGAACGAGCGGCGGTATCTCTCCGTCTTGCAACGTGGGTGTAACAGTCTCTGACTGAAGGAGCTACCGAGTGCTGTCAGGGCGGGCTGGAGGGGGTGGGAGGGACTGTCCAACATAACTTTTAACTTAGCTAGCATCCTGCTGTTGCCCACCTCCTCCAGAGTGTCGAGGGAGCAGCCCAGGTCATTTGGTCATTTTATAAGTAGCTCGCACGCTGAGAAAGTGTGGTCACCCCAGCTTAAAAGCAATCAGCAGCAGCAGTGCCTGACACATTGGGCACTCCTTTTTGGGGCTCGTATGACAATGCTCCAAGTTTCCCAACAGTCGGCGAGAAGCAGTGCGTGCTACGAACGTATTTCCGAATGCACCCACGATTTTGAGGGTGAATCCAGCTCCACTGTTCTTGGTCTCGGGTTTGCCAAATATATTTCCCCCAACTAATTCAACTTCTACCCCAGGGTGACTGAAATTATTTTCTTCATGATGCATTTTTGACTGCTATGACTTATACTCCGAAACGATGTATAGTCTAAAAAATACGGTCATCTCAGAGAGGAACATGGTTCATTTAGGATGCATATCGTCACCTTCCTAAAATAATGGCCTTAGTACTTTGATTTCCCCAAACAAACAATAATTCCTTTTCGGGGATAGAATTGAACAATCTGTTTAATTAAGGATGTAGCCAATTTTAGCAGAGGTGGCCAATGTCATGAGGAGATGTTTACAGCAAAAACAATTTTGGGATCAAAACATGACTTATCTGATTATTTTAAGAAGTTGACTATATGGAGGTAGCGCCAATCACAATTTTTACCAGATCCAAATTGAGTGATGCTCGTCTTCAGCGGTTCCAGTTCGAATGTAAATCTGACAGCTTTGCCGAGGTCCTCGTCATATTTGCGCTCGCTCACAAAGTGCTGCAAAGGAGAAACGGCAACAGACTCGAATGAGGGCACTGCGGCTGAAACAACGAGGCGTCAGAGAGCGGTTGAAGCACCTTGATGTCGGCCCGCAGTTCAGTCAGCTGCTCTTCAGACATGGACGCCGACTGGTCTGTCAGCCTGCGGAGCTCCTCGGCCCTCTTCTGTCGGGCGTTCAAAATCACCACTGAAACAAACGATAGCAAGGATTTGAAGAAACAAGATGTCCATGTCAAAAGAATGTTTGATTGTTTTTGTACTGTGGTGCTTTTGTGTTGCGGAGCGACTCACAGTGAAATGCTGCTGGCGTATGGGTACTACAAAATCCAAGTCTGTCAGAACTTGGATTTCATTTGGCCTCATCGATAAAAAAAAAAAAAAACATTTTGACAGGTCTAAACTAGTTTTGCATTCCATGTACAACATAAGCAACACTTCAAAGCCTCGCACAAGTCACGACAAATATGTGCTGCGAGCACAATGTGGTGAGGTGCACGGGAAGCATGCTCATTGTCGATCATAGTTGACGAAGTGGAAGTGTGGTGTCATGAATAGTTCGGCCTCAGAGACCATTCATTTGTGGCTCCAGCTCACCCATGACTAGTGCTGAATGATTTTGGAAAACTAATATTCAATTGGGATTCCTCCCTCCTTACCTCCCTCCCTTCAAGATGAAATTACTTTTGAAAGGTTCTCTTATGTATTTTGTAACAAACATGAGCAATAAATTTGTCTCTGCGACAACAAACAAGATCAGATTTATGTTATCTAGACACGAGATAAATACATAAAACCTACAGACAGAAATGAAGCGGTTTGCACTCCCTACCAAAAAATTTGCAGCCTATGTGACATGAAAATTGTTTTTTCTACTGCAATGCAATGTCAATTTGAATCCAATGAATTGCTCAGCCCTGCCCATGAGCTTAATGAGGATAAGCGGTACAGAAAAGGACAAATGACTGAAATGCATGCTGGCTCGGGTGTTTGTGAGACATTTTTTGTACCCGTTTTGGGTATGCATCGGCTCAACGTGCAGCCGAGCAGTGAAACTGTGATTGCTCTTGTGTACATTTAAAGCCGGGCCAGCAAACAAACATCAGGCACTTGACACTTAAAACAAGCTCCTTGGCAATAAGGAACACTGCAACCTCAACTCAGCGACACATGAAAAAAAAAAAAAAAAAAAAAGAAAAATCCATGTGGCCCATCTGAATTGCTCTAACAACTTCAGGGGGAGTGAACAGAAAGAGGACAGGACAAGCCAAAAGGAGAACGTTTCTAGTTTCATGTCTGTACATTTTCTCACGCTTCCCTGCAGAAAGACTGCGCCCAGTCTCCCCTGACACCCGACACTGTTCACTTTTTCCAGGAGCACTCTGCACTCGAGGACCGGAGTGAACAAAACATCTTGTTTATACACTTGACGTCTTTATTTGCCTACTTTTCATACATGCACATACTGGAATGCCGTAGATATTCAGTAGTTGGACCCTGGAGACTGCTTCTCTCCCCCCACGCCGCCGCCCCAAATAAAAAATATATATATAAAAATAGGATTTGCTCTTCCGCTCTTTCTGGAAACATGTCAGGCCAGATGTTTAGTTCCTATGGGGCATAGTTGTCGAGGGGCTGCCACCTCCCTGAGACTTGTCAAAGACGAGTACTTACTGGCCTCTGCTTTCACTTTGTCCATTTCGGCCAGCAGTGTCACTTCTCTGTCCATTAAGCTGTAAAAGAAGAGAGGATAAGAGGGCTCAAGTGTCTTTCATCAGACAAGAATTGCAGAAACGTGAATCAAGAGGCAACTAGCTGCACGCCACTGGGATAATGCGATGAGCGGTTGTGCGCCACACGGCAATAGTTGAGTTTGGTACAAGTCACTGACATCAAGATGACAAGGACCGGCCCGGAAAACATTCTTGCCATTATACTCCAGGTGATTTGCTGCCTTCACCCAGAAGAGGCTAGGCAAGCTGCATGACCGCTTACAGACCCTTCTCTCACGCAACGCAAAAAAAAAAGTACACACGTGGACTGGAGCTCAGCAAAAGTCTGCTTCATCTTCTTGAGGGATGACTCCATCTCCTCCTTCACCAGCATCCTGTAGCGTGTCAGTGAAGCGGTGCATCGTTGCAAGTCCTTCACAGAGCGGTCGATGTTGGGTGCTGAGGGCACAAATTGACGTTCTCAAAAGAGGGACTACAAGGTGCAAATGTCAATGTGTTTGGCCTATACATTCATTCATTCATTCATTCATCTTCCGAACCGCTTCATCCTCATTAGGGTCGCGGGGGGTGCTGGAGCCTATCCCAGCTGTCTTCGGGCAGTAGGCAGGGGACACCCTGAATTGGTTGCCAGCCAATCGCAGGGCACAAAGAGACAAACAACCATGCACGCCCGCACTCACACCTAGGGACAATTTAGAGTGTTCAATCAGCCTGCCATGCATGTTTTTGGAATGTGGGAGGAAACCGGAGCACCCGGAGGAAACCCACGCAGTCCCGGGGAGAACATGCAAACTCCACACAGGGAGGCCGGAGCTGGAATCGAACCCAGTACCTCTGCACTGTGAAGTCGACGTGCTAACCATTGGACTACCGGGCCGCCCTGGCCTATACATGAATCTACATATGACTACAACTAAGTGACAAATAAATGATCCTTGTCCATTCACTCAATCGCAACATGTCACAGTATGACGAATGAATTGACATCTGCTTGAGAATTAACTAAACCAATATTTTCAGTTACTACTTAACACCACAGGATTAGGTATCTTATACTTTGATTGTCATCTTAACAGTGGAGGCAGATTTGAGGAGTGAGTCAGAGCTTGCCGATCTTTTTGCCTGCAGACGAGCGTTGCTGACTTTGTCCATCGGGGAGTGCCGAGGAGGAGTTGTGATGCTGTGAATCTCGTGCTTTGTTGCCTCTGGGCCCCCGGTAAGAACTGTGTACTGGCTGAGAGGAGGGCGCCCGTTCCACTTCTGTACCTGTGGGAGGGCCGCACATCAGAGCTGTTCAATCCACTGCAAACCATGATGCGGCCAGATTTGTTTTTGGTCAATAAAGATCAACTCTCACATGGCAATCTGTGTGTGCCATGCTTGGGCCCACTTGACACCTACTCTAGCATCTGCGGTGTTTGGTTGATTGGTAAAAAATTAACTGTCCTTTGGCTTTAACCTTCAGATCAATGCACTTCTTTCTCTGGCACAGACGGTAGAGCTCGGTATTATAGGTCATTGACACACTACAAAGAATAAATGACTAAATTACAGTGATATCCTGGTTTTCGTTCTAATGTGATCCACAAAGCTTGACTAAATCCAAATTGGGTGAACATCAAAGCAATATTTCACAAAGCAAATAAGGTCAATCCAATGAATCCGTTCCAGACACCCAAATTATTTGTAGATAGTGACTGTAGTCGAACAAACAGAAAACAATGTAAAATAAAAAAACCCTATATTAGCAATGAAATGGTTAAATAAACCTTAAACCAGGGGTCCCCAACCTTTGTTGCCCCACAGACCGGTTTATGTCAGACAATATTTTCAGGGACCAGCATTTAAGATGTGGCGGATTAATACAACAAAATAATATGGTATGAGCTGCATGAAAACTGTGGTGTCAAAATATAATAATAAACACAAGGAGCATCTAATCTGGCCACAACACTGATCGCTATGGTAATGTTTAATGCCTTCAAAATACGATACAACGCAAATTCAAAGTGCATGAAAATGACGACTCACCACAGCCCCGAGCTTGATTTTCTGCAACTAGACGGTCCCATCTCGGGGTAATAGGAGACAATGACACCTCAAGTGTGTGATTTATGTCCAGTCTACTTCGTAATTCTGTTTTAGTCGCCGTTACTGCAGAAACCCCCCACCTCACACAGGTAGGATGTCGGAAATAGCAACAGTGCTATTGTGGTGATCTCAGAATATTCAGCTATAACTTTAATCCAGTTGTCTCGAACGTACTATTAAGGCCGCCGTCATTTGCGAGCTCCAGCAGTTTTTTTAACCCTCTCAGGCTCAAAATAAATTATTGTTACAGGTAGAGTAAAGGTACTTGGTTGTTGCAAATCTGCATCACCTGCCATGAGAGAACTCTTTTTGCGACCTTCAACGTTTTGTTTTTAGCGTAATCGGTCACGTGACAGAGAAGTGTGGCTTGACGTGAGTCAAGCGTGACACAGACGGATGTAACGGAGAATCCGGTAATTTTTCAAAATAAAACATCTTTCGTATTCCG
>CAAKHF010013812.1:0-13171 GCA_901007745.1 Hippocampus kuda
GGCCGCACAGAAAGAACTTGCCTTATTTCCGTTTTATTTCGGAATACGAAGATGTTTTATTTTGAAAAGTTACCGGATACTCCTTTACATCCGTCTGTGTCACGCTTGACTCACGTCAAACCACACTTCTCCGTCACGTGACCGATTATACTAGAAACAAAACGTTGAAGGTCGCAAAAAGAGTTCTCTCAGGGCAGGTGATGCAGATTTGCAAAACCAAGTACCTTTACTCTACCTGTAACAAGAACTTATTTTGAGCCTGAGAGGGTTTAAAAAAAACTGCTGGAGATCGCAAATGACGGCGGCCTTAAAAGTACGTTCGAGACAATTGGATTAAAGTTATGGCTGAATACTCTGAGATCGCCACAATAGCACTGTTGCTATTTCCGACATCCTACCTGTGTGAGGCGGGGGTTTTCTGAAGTAACGGCGACTAAAAAAATTACTTAGTAGACTGGACATAAACCACACACTTGAGGTGTCATTGTCTCCTATTACCCCGAGATGGGACCGTCTAGTTGCAGAAAATCAAGCTCGGGGCTGTGGTGAGTCGTCATTTCCATGCACTTTGAATTTGCGTTGTATCGTATTTTGAAGGCATTAAACATTACCATCGCGATCAGTGTTGCGGCCAGATTCGACGCTCCTTGTGTTTATTATTATATTTCGAAAACACCACAGTTTTCATGCAGCTCATACCATATTATTTTGTTGTACTAATCCGCCACATCTTAAATGCCGGTCCCTGAAAATATTGTCTGACATAAACCGGTCCGTGGGGCAAAAAAGGTTGGGGACCCCTGCTCTAGATTGTCCCTAGGTGTGATTGTGAACGTGTTTGTTTGTCTGTGTGCCCTGCGATTGGCTGGCAACCAGTTCAGGGTGTACCTCGCCAGCTGCCCGAAGTCAGCTGTGATGGGCTCCAGCGTGCCCGCGACCGTTGTGAGGATAAGCAGATTAGAAAATGGATGGATGGACACCTAAAAGATTAATTGATTATGAAAATTATTGATTAGTTTGATAATGGAATAGTTGTCAATTAACAAATTAATCATTGCACTACTAATGTTGATTCCTAATTTTAATACACTTTTACATTTTGTGGTTCTTGTGTTATTCATGTTTTACAGTGTCCTCGACTGCACAGAAAGGTGCTTATATCTTAAAACAAAAATGTCTTCTTCTTATCATTATGAAGTCATTATTGTGTCCTATACAAGCCAGAATATCACATTCCATGTGCCTTCATCATAGGTCGCGAGTGTGAGCAATCACTCAACAGACAATGGGAAAGCGGCAGGTTTTACATAGGATACTACTTAAAGCACTGGCACCACAAGGCTAACTTTTAACATCTGCAAATAATTTTCAAGATCCTGCATCTGTCTGACTCGCTGTTTGGGGATTTTTTGCCAGCAGCTAAAATAACATCAACATCATCATTGATACCAACTCAGTGAAGCAATCGCAATCATTCAAAGATAAGAATCACAGCTTTAAGAATCATTTCTCCCAAACTGGGATGTGTTTTCCCAAATGTCAATTAGAAATGAAAAGTCTTGAGAGTTGTAAGTAACTCAGGTTGGCTACAATATTTAAAAAAAAAACAATCAAAATAATAATGTGTGTATGCAGGTTCTTCCTCAACTCATTTGGGACATCACAGATAAGTTTCAGGGACCTGATTTCCTGTGCCGCTCCATCAAGTACTTGCAGATAGTGGGAATGTTTGCATCCTCCTACATGATCGTGGCCATGACGGTGGACCGACACCATGCCATCTGCTGCCCGCTACAGGCTTACCGTAGCGGGGCGGTATCCCGCTGGAACACACCGGTCATGGTGGCTTGGGGCTTGGCGCTTGTCCTCAGCATACCCCAGGTAAGCGCTCATATCATGACCTCCCTGCCACTGATGTACCGAGGCCAGGCTGGTGACTACACATACCAGAGAACTCAATCTATTTTTAGTGCCGTGAGGTCATTGCCGAAGTAAGATTGATGTAAGCTTGAAGATCGTGCAGTCTCTCATCATTCTGCCAGGTGTTCATCTTCTCGCGCTCAGAAGTGAGTCCCGGGGAATTTGAGTGCTGGGGTCACTTTGCCGAGGTGTGGGGGCTCAAGGCATACATCACCTGGATGACGATAGCCGTCTTTCTGCTGCCCGCCCTCATCATTACCATCTGTCAGGTAAGAGTGCTTTCAGACAATTCTGGCTCGTCCACAAAGACCAGGATGTAGACTACTATGAGGCAGACAACGCCATCCAATAATCAAGTGTGCTGTCTGGTTACTTTTAAAAGAGTAGACAAACACTGGAATTGTGTGCATTAGCTCTGCCTTGTGAGAGCCTTCGACAACAAGAAAATGAGCCGAGATGCAACTGGTGATGAAACTCATCACCAATCACGAGTACCGTGATTGGAGGCACATTAGTGTGTTTGCAAGTAAGGGAGCCAGAGGGTCTATAACTGAATCAATTACACATGATGATGCCTCATCATTTGAAATTACATCCGTGACACAGGTTTGCAATTATGATGATGTATTGCTTCTTATTAATTATTGAACACAAGAATAAAATGGTGTTTTGACTTCATGTCAGGCTCAAATGGAGGGTACTGTTTCGACAAGCCACTGAACTTGGCGGTCGGTGTTTGTAACATCCATGGTGGGCAGGCCTCTTGGGAGCACCCAAACCACTGGCATAACTCGTTGCTCTTCTATTTGGAGAACGATATTTCCGGAGTCGAGCTGTTACCACTAATTAAGACAACACTTGGAGGACCACCGCTGAAAGGGATTGCTCAAAACAGCTGCCCACATGGGAACTGCCTGCCAAAGACAAGCAGATCGCAGCCAAACAGAATTGCTGACAATTTATTTTGATGAGCCCATTGCACGTTTCAGGCACTTTTTCAAATGTGACATTGTCTCTGCCAAAAGGAAATCCTCCTGAACGTTTCAATCGACTTGGCTGTTCAGCACCATGTCTTTGACAGAAGAGTGTTGTCCTCATATATTGCTGCAAATTACTTGTGTGGGATAAACCACGGGGACTCGAAGGAGAGGCTGGTCTGAACTTTGTCATGTGTAATTTGATTCATTAGAAAGCTTGTTAGACAGCTGTCTCATTAATTAGATTAATAAAACAGCTAGCTAGCTTGCTGTCTCATTAATCTATCTATCTAGCTGGCTAGCTAGCTAGGTAGCTAGCACATCTAGAAACCCCCCCCCCCGCACCCCCCCAAAAAAACTCAAAAGTAGTAAATGTCAAAAGTAAGACACCAATATTAGATGTTGGGGATCAAAGAACACAAGTCATTTTAAAGTTAATAACTCATGACTTTGTAATGCCTTAGATCACCTTGTGGCCATCTTGATAGTATACATCGTGTTTTGGAGGAGCAGATGTCCAAAAGCATAGTGCAAAAAAACAACGGCTGTGAGCACTGAGAGTTCATTCTGAACATAAATTAGAGAGTGAGGAATTGGATAATGCCACACGAAAAATGTCCGTGGTTGGTTTACTGCTGATGATGAAGGTCAACACACACTCCAACACACACACTCCTCGTTCTTTTGTTTCAATTTCCTGAACCCTTCAACCACAAATGCGAACATGATAACTGGCAGCTGAATTTGGCATGTGCCCATCGTAAAATTGAATCCAGAACAAGAGTCTTGGTGATATCATTTCAACTGTGCTAATTGGCCATTTTACAGATAAGAATCTTCCGGGAGATCCACAATAATATCTACCTGAAGTCGGAGAGGACGGTGATGGCTGAGCTGAAAAGGAATGAAGTCCTCTTCCGCTTCCAAAGCTTTAGGCAGGAAGAGGAACGGACCAGGGAAAGGGGTTGGCGGGCATCCGGAGGTGGAGGTTGGGCAGGGCTGCACTTGAAGCCCGTGACAAACAAAGCTCACAAAAACACTTACAGGACAAGTCACGTGGGAGACGCCACAGTAAGAACCACACCGCCGGCGGCTCAGCAGCAAGTGAGCAGTCCTGACTGTCAGGAGTCCTGCACATCCTACGAGGTGGCCTCAGGCTCGCCTCGTTGCTCCCTTGATTATGCCCCCCATGACCCTGCCGCCATGCCGCCACCAAGCATCACCAAAGCCATGTCTAAAACAGTCCGAATGACACTGGTCATTGTCCTGGTCTACACCGTCTGCTGGTCCCCTTTCTTCATTGTCCAGCTGTGGGCTGCATGGGACCCCAACTCTCCCAGTCAAGGTGAGTAACATATACATTGACAAAGTGTTTGATGTGTTTGGCTTTAGGTTCTTTAATTTGACCTTCTCTAAACTTTTGAGTGCGCACGACCAACTTTCCACCGCGCTGCCCCATGCTGAGGCTCTTCATTTAATATGTTGTACCATGTCACTCGTTTTTAATCCATAAAAACATGGAGTGTATGTTAGGGAAGAAGCAGGTTGCTACAGACGGGGCACATGGGGCAGGAATAAAGACAAAAAAAGGGAATATTTTGAAAGGAGAGGCGTGCTCCAATTCATTTGAATGTACCCCGTGCAGTATGTACGCTGTGCGCATTTTTTGACCACAAGCTTCACTATTTCATCTACAGGTACATATGAAATTGTGAATGGAAAATGTGTACGTCAATGAACATTGAACCCCCCCCCCCAAAAAAAAAAACATTGCACAGGCCCCCTTTTTGAGGAAACTGGACAAGATCCAATCCATATGAACAACAAGCTGCAGTTTATATAACACTCAAAGGAGCACCAGAGGAGGACAAGAATAAATTGACTCAAATAATTGGAAACAGTAAAAACTAGCACCATAGTAAATTATGAGAGAACAGCAAAAGCAACATTAAAAACACATGGATGACAATGAAAGACTGTCAAGAAAGGGAATTTGACAGCAACGAAGCCCAACTATTTTGTAATAAATTATGTCACTACCACTTACGCCATGTCCAAAACTGCTAAGGAATTCAACACTCATGTCATTCCTGGCCTGGCGAGGGCGATTGCAGAAACTAGTGATAAAGCGGTTGAGAGCAAAGATATGTCAAACCATTTTCATAAGAGGAACTGATGAAAAAGAAATCATTGACGCCGTAAATAAAACACAAGAGTATGATGTCAAAAGACTGTTCTGATATCGATATGACAACTGTTAAAAGCATAATGGAGTGTAATGCCAACCCTCTGTCTCACATCTCCAAAGTGTCTTTACAAACTGGCATATTTCCGAGCAAAATGAAAACAGCCAAAGTTATAAAAAACACGTATTGTTAAACGACAGAACCATTTCACTACTACCACAGTTCTCCAAAATATTCAACACAAGACTGGGTCATTTCATCAACCACATTATAAACCGGACAATCTACAATATGGCTGGACAAAAAGGACAAGGTTATTTGTACTCAGAAAATTTGTTGAAGAAATCACACCTGCAATAGAAAACAAAGAGTATTGATATTCTTCCACTTAAAATGGCATTTGATACCATAGATCACAAACAGTTTGTCAGAAAAGTGCAAAAGTATGGCATTAGAGAGACAGCGCTGAAATGGATTACCGACGACTTACACAATCGACACCAATATGTAGAAATTTAAATCACAATTACAGAAAACTACAATGGGATGTCTCAGGGTTCAGGACTAGGACCACTGCTGTACATACCATACATAACATATATGAAACATCAAAAAAGTTCAAAATAACACTGTTTGTTGATGACACAAACTCCTGTGCCATGGCGACAACTGGGAGCAACTCTAAGAAAATGCACGTCGAAAGCTGAGCAGGACAAAGAACTAGTTTACCAGATTAAAATAACACTAAATTTCATGAAAGTTGAAACTAAATTTACAATCTCTGGGAACCGACCGATAATTTCCGACCAGAAACTCATGATAATCAACACAGAAATTGAAAAAATAACAGCAATTAATTTTCCAGGAGAACAAATTGACAATAAATTCAGCAAGAAGCCACATAGAGATTTTATCAATGCCAAAACATCCAAATCAATTGCAATAATACAATAATGAACTTTTTGAATCAAGCGTCAGAACATACTCAGGACTGTTTCCTTATACTTCCATACATCTCCTCTTACGTGGAAGTACGGCGAACACGTACAAAACACACACATCCTGTCTTCATCCTGCAAAACGAGCTATATAGTCAATGAAACCCATTACAGAGAGCAGACTGACTCACTTAATCGAATTACAATTTCTCAAATTCCATGATCTAATTGACTATAAAATTCTCCAAATCATGCACAAAGCAATTGACCATTAGTTACCCTGCAGCATACAAGAGTGGTCCCAACTGAGAGAAAATAAACATAATACCAAGGGAAATCTCGTATTCCAAAAAAAGACCGTTAGGAAAATAGGTTTAAACCTACGGAAATCATCTGACACCTTAATCAATTCCAAAAACATTTAGAAAATCAATACTCGAAAAATATGGTATGGTAATATGAATATAAACAGTGAATATGGCCGTGTTTTGTTTTACTTTGCTGTACTCAAAATCGTATTTTTTTCTTCTTTGTTTCACTTTTGTGCACATTTGTATATATCTACTGTACTGTATACACACACATATGAATCAGGTACGCACACATCCCCTGATGAGAAGCAACCCTAAAATGAACTAAATAGAAAAATAACACAAACGTTTGTGAGTTTGTTAAAATCAAAACACTGCCTACCTTTGTAGAGACCAGACGTGGCGGCATGGGACCGACGCACTTTTGCGGCGTGTTCACGATCGTAGTTCCTGTGTACTAATTTAAAATGCACTCCAGATACCCATTCTTTGCCCGAATTGTACATGAAACAAACTGAATGAGAATAATGTCAAGAAAGATATAACGCAACAGCACTGGTCGCAAGCTGCAATTCCAGACTGCTGGCCGCTAATAACTTCCGGTGATGCAGGTCACGCGCCATTTAATTTTATTTTTTTAAACACTTTTGTAAAAGAGAGATTGATAGTATGCTAAGGGTGCAGTGTGCACTAACAAAAATATATATATATTAATAATACGCACAGAGACACACAAATGTTTTGTTTTGTATTGTTTTTTTTTTCCCCTCTACACAGCTTGTGATCGACTTGCGACCAGTCCCTACAGACAGATGAACAAAGACATATTGTTTATGTCAACTAATTAATTTCCTGACAAATCAAGTAAAAATGGATAATTTCGTACAGCACACCTGATGATTCATAGAGAGAGAGTAAGGGAGAGAGAGATTTTTCCGGAAGAGGATTAGGGCCAATGAAGAAAAAAACCAAGGTAGGCAAGATTCTCACTTTTATCTCAGACAAACAACAGACGCCAATAAATCACCTGTTTAGATTCCCCACCGATTTTGCAACCTGACCAGATGTTGACATTTCATCAACAACGGTCTGCGCCAGCAGCCTGCACTCAGTCAAAATTACAGGCGGGCCCCACGAGGACATTGTGCTCACATGCACTCCTCGCCTTAGTTTTAGAATTGACCTTTACCTTAAACGACTGATATGCAATCTTATTTGTTGTAACAGACACACACACACAAACATACAGTGCTGATCTTTATCGCTCCATATTCTCAATTCAGTTTTTTCCTCGTTTGCTGTCTGCCGTTTCTTTTATTATAGAATTCTTACTATTAGATCCAAACAGAAACAGGATGTGAGATTCTGTGACAATGCAATTCAACTCCCAAAGAATGAAAATGAGTTTTAAGATGAGTTTTAAAGATGGGCAGTAAGGGGGCTTGCCTAACGTTCAGAGGGAGGTCATTCCAAAGAGTCTATAAATATCAATAGAAAATAAATACAGCTTGATGTGGAGTCGTCGATTGAGCGCTAATCATGTGTCTTTGGCATTTCTTTCCAATCGGTTCATTTCGAGAGGATTTTTGACTCACACATTGCTGACGGAAGACAACGCTGTGAGGAGTAGTTATCGAAATGTGGTGACACATTTGTTATTCGTTTGAACTTGACTTTTGGGGCATTTGTAACCTGCAATGATGTCATACTGTTTTCAGGAGTGGCCTTCACGATCCTCATGCTGCTGGCCAGTCTCAACTCGTGCACGAACCCGTGGATCTACACAGCCTTCTCCAGCAGCGTGTCCAGAGAGCTGCAACATCTACTGCACTGTGGCTCACGAGCCGGGCGTCGGGGCTCGCTGCCTGATGACTCTACCGCCACACACACCTCCACCACCAAGGACAGCCAGTACTGACTGACTGAGACAACCTGGGAGATGCGCGTGCGCCCTTGCCTCGTCCTCTGAAGGTAGCCCGCTTCCGCCAGATGTTCCCGACGACAAATGACAGCTAGTTGTCAGCAGGACCTCCGATTGCATTGGACCCCTCCATGCAAAGAGAATCGGAGAGTGTCATTGGAGGTGTCCGCGCATGATGGAATGAGCAGCGACAGCATTTGCGATGCAAGGTGTCCTCGGCTCAGCATTTGAGTGCCACAAAGAAGTTCTGTTGTTTTCAGAAGATAAAGAATGCAAGGCGTGAATCATGACGGACGTAATCTAGGACAAAGGGCAAGCAAGCAGACAGGAGAGACGGCGAGGCTGCTGCTGCCGCGGGACTGGCAACAGACGGCGGTGTTGGTGGCTGTTCCACAGGAACGCTGTAGTAGAAATCTAATAATGTGAACAAACGTTGTTAAATCAAAACAAGTGAATGGGCAACGGCTGTATTTAAATTCACCCAAGAGGAACCCGTGGAGTTTCTCAGTCCAACAGAGAGCTGCAAGCAAACTGGACAGAGGCTCATTCAAAAGCTGAAACACACATAGTCACACACTCGGATACATTCACCCAAACAAACACGAGTCCCACCAGGCGGTTTAGGCCTGCAAAACGAACAATTCAGCTTTCCGCAAGCCAGCGGGACACAATGATGTGTTTTTATTACGTGTACACACACCACGTGAAGTATACAAAAGGACCTTCCTGACTGTGAAGCCTTTGGCAATCCACTGAAGGAACAAGAGGAAACATTTCAAAAACATTCCACGTACGAGAACAAACCAGATGAAACGTATATCAAAATTGATCACGCACATTAGACAAGATGTGCAATGTAAATGTTGCCAGATATGATCATGTATATGGTTATAAAGCTGCTTAACCTGTATGGAAGAACTCCAGTCAAAGATAAGCTTGTGGTCTTCTTCACCAGAAAGGACCCTACAAGGCTATCAGAAGAAACAAAGAAAGTGGAAGCCATTCAGACAATGAAAGTAGTCCCAGTTCAAAGCAAGTGTCTGTGATGGCCATGGACACCTTTAGAGCACCCCCCCCACACACACACACAACCACACACTCCCCTCGCCCCTACACACTCCGCCCTACCCCCTTGGTTTATCCCGCTGATGTCAGCCATGTTATTCTTGGAGGCGCTATCACCAGAGGCGGGCTCGTGTGTTGTGTCTCGCCAGCACACTTTCATTTTTCAACAGTTACTACCTTATGTCTGCTCGTAAAGTTGGAGTACTGCTCTCTGGTCTTCAACTGCTTACAGACATCAAGTACACTTATGAATGTTTTTTTTTTTCTTTTTTGTAAGCTTTGCTCCATAAGCTTCTGAGAATGCAAACAGACGCGAGTGTGTATTAACTGAGATCACAACAAAGTGTACGGTCACAGGCCACAGCATTAGGTACACTTGCAAGACCACTCAATGGCTGTAATTACACTGCAGGTTCAAATGCCTGATTCTGATAAAATTGTAATGCCACAAGAGGTAGTTCTACTCACAAACTGCTTCATTCAGCACGTGTGTTGCACACCACACAGAGAATCAGATGATACAAATGCTGCCATGTAAGAGATGTCAGAGTGATGAATCATCGATGTGAATGTAGTGGAAACAAAAAATTCTGAATCACCACATTGACGTGAGCCTGACATGATCAAAATGCTCCGTAAATCTAAAATACAGGAAAAGAACAGATGGTGGTGTCATACATGTAAATACTGTATTCGAGGAGTGTAGATGATGAAATAAGAAAATAGACTCCTACTATCAGTTGGTGGAGTAATATTCACTTTTCAATTTTATTTTTCATAGATTTTCTTTATTTCATATCAAACAGTCTTATTCTACTGTACAATCAATGTAGAATAAAATAAAATAAACGGTGAACTATCAAGAAATGGACCAATGAAGAATAATAAATATGCCTTATTATGTAAATAATAATATTGAAGTTATGATCCTACATGCAGCATTAGCATCTTTGCTACTTGCAAATGTGACCGATCAAAAGATGACATGATTGATTGCTGCTTTCAACCGGTGGTGCCGGCTAGTAATTAGCGACTAAACTGCTAACGTTTATGTGGGCAGACTGTGCAAACTCTGCTCGCATTTTCATGCTTTCCATTGTTCACCTGGTTGCTGCTTGTTCAAATGATTCAACAGGTTTCTTTTATTGACTTGTTTTTGATGACAGAGCATGCACAACAGTTTCCTCCTCCACATCGCTCTAGCGAATCTCTTGGGAAGGAACTTTTCTTGTCAAAATAGCTTCATCTTCGGAGGTCATGGCTGCCGATCAGCGGCGGGTTTAACTGTACGTGTGGTCAATTTGTTACTATTACTTTCAGTTTACTGCGTAAGCTTTCATTTATGGGAGGATTTTGTTGATTTCAACTTCTAATTCAATGTTAGAAGGGGTCTCACGCACATTCCTGCCACTTCTGATGGGGTAAATGGATAATGGCCTGGTGGTTGGGGACCACTGCTTTAAGCGACAGCTATTTGAAAACAAACAGTGTAGCAACACATGTAAACAGACACTACAATACTCAAAGGCAGTTGTTACCCTTTTTGAAACATGTTGACTGAGTGAATTTTGAGACTTGCGCATGTGTGTCTCTGTATTATACTGTCTCGAGGAGTCCATGGCGAAAGATCTACATAATGTCCATTTAATTGAAGCAACGCACATGGTAAAAAAAATTGTGCTTAACATTCAATTTAATGATGATATCACTGTATTCTTTTTTGTATTTCATAGAACGCTTTTTTTTTTTTTTTTAATGGGAGCCTGGAATGGATTAATGACATTTTCATTCATCTTGGTGGGTAAAGATGATTTGAGAGTGTGTTGAGTTACGAGCGCCATCATGGAACAAATTAAACCTTCCTCAAAGCACCACTGTAGAAATGAGCTCGCAGTACGACATGGTGCACCGCAAACTACACCAGCAGAATCATATACATCCAATATTGTTACATAAATTTGGCTCTGACTGCGTGTCATTAATTTGTGCAGACGGAACCATTGAAGAGGAGAAGATCAAAAGCATACATTTCAAATGTTTTGTTTTTGTGTCCAACACACAAAAGCCTGAAGACAATGCTGGGATGCTTTCAAGATGTCTCTGGAATCCTCGTTCGTGTCGAAGGAGAAGCCTCACCTTTTCCTCTCACCCGGCGCTCCGTTGTGCATTTGTTCCGCAGACACAAGGCTCCACTTTGAAGCTTTGCCAGATGAAAAGTTACATCAACACCCTGTCGTGTCCTACTTCGTTTCATCAGGAAATGGATGAAGTTCTCCCCCATCTGCTTTGGGTGTTAATGTATGTTCATCTTCCTGATAGGAAATAGCGAGGTCATTGGATGGTTCTTCTCCTCATACATCGCCACTGGCCAATACAGCTGCTAAATAATACACACAAGACATTAGTAGACATCGAAATATACACACTGAAGTCAGTCCCATGCACAGCAAACATGGGCAAAACCTCCAATGTCGCCCTTGATAATGTTATGGGATGTGATGTGACGCTAGGACTGAACCTTTCATCGTAGTTGTGATCTCAAACAAAGCGATTTTGTGATTGTCAAAGCTGAAAAAAAAGTTGTGTTTTTTTTTTTGTTGCTGTCCCTTAAAGGGTTAATATCATGATATGAATATCAGGCTATTTGGCTAAGCCATCAGTCTCTGTTTAAAGCAGATAAGTCTTTAGCATAAATATGGGAAAAAATATCTCCACATGAGCTTACATTCATGTAAGAACATGTAGATTAGTACAATGTGTGAAACATGTTTGGTTGAATAATCTACTTTTACATACACTATGAAACATAATTGCATACAGTATTTAAACATGACGGAAAGCAGTAGTTCTTGCTTCAGTGAACCATTTTAAAACCTTGAAAAAGGACTGCCTCCATCACTCAGCCTCTGCAGTGTCCACACTTGATTAGAGTAATACTGTAATACCTTTTAATGTTTTGATGGCATGATGTCATTTTCCGTCATGTTTGTATAGTGATTATTGCACTGAAGTTTGACTTAATTGCAATACCTTTCAGAAAAATTCCTATTCAACCGTTTCTTAAATTGTTCAGCCCTGTGTGGGGGCCCTCCGCTAGTAACACACACCCTCAGAAGACAAAGTCCAAATGAAGCTCATTCAAAGGCATTTTGTAAAAATGAGCCAAAATCTTGACAAAATAAAAAGCTAGGCAAGCATCGATCCATTTTTTAAATTAAATTGTGTAACAGTTACATTTAAAAGAGGAATTCTCATATTTAAATAGGGGAAAAAACTCTTACACAAAAATGTGTACAATGGTCCCTTGAGGAACAAGTTTAATCCGTTCTGGGACCACATTCAAAACACAGTCTCAGATATTCTTTCCCTATTGAAATGAATGAACATGTCGTTAATCCGTTACAACAGCGTTCACCCCTTCACTTCTTTTTTTTTTGTTGTTGTAGCTCTATGGACATTGTAATGTTCCTTCTGGTGGACACAGCTTGGCCACCTGGAGACAGCACAATAAGAACATACGCTCATGGAGATGGTTACAAGTCTTTAATAAGCTGCGGTAATGTTTGTCATTCCTCGCAAAGGACAAAGAATTCATTCCTGTGAGTATTTTTATTTACTGATCCATTTTTAATTTTATATATATATATATATATATATATATATATATATATATATATATATATATATATATATATATATATATATATATATATATATATATATATATATATATATATATATATATATATATATATATATATATATATATATATATATCACAGTGCAGAGGTACCGGGTTCAATTGCAGCTCTGTGTGGAGTTTGCATATTCTCCCCGGGCCTGTGTGGGTTTT
>CAAKHF010013813.1:8373-35415 GCA_901007745.1 Hippocampus kuda
CCCCCCCCCGCTTAAACGGTACTGCTCTCAACTGTTCTCACTCATACCTCTCCAACCTCCATTTTACGTAAATCGAGGTGCGCCACAAGGCTCAATGCTTGTCCCCCTTTCCAACATTTTAGAACAGCTGTCTTAAACTTCCAAATGTATACAACATCCAACCCTGCGTCAGTACGCTGTCCATAACCACCAGCCAAAACCTGGGCATCACCCTCCTTTCCATCATTCCTGCACCACAACACCAAAGGCACCTCATTTGCTGTCAAAAACATTTCCTGATGTCAGCCCTCATGGCCTGACCAAGTGGACCATGCGGCCTTGATAAACACCTTCTACACCACTGCAATCAACAACCGCAATAATAATTTAATTAAAATCTCTCTCGCAGGGTCAATTAAAAGTGAGCAATGCTGAATCCCACCAGGATTCGTGACATTTTTAGTTGTTCACAGTACAGTACAAAGATTTTTTTTGTGTACAAAGATTTTTTTTTTAACAAACTAGATAGAGCGACTACATTTTCAGTGTGTTTTAAACCACCTGTGTATTGGAATACATTTCCCACATTTATTTTCATTTTTTAAAAATGTCACCCTTTTAATCAGTGCAAAAAAAAAAAACGCATTTCATGACATCACGACTTGCTGGATTCATCAATTCAACTGACATTTTACCATTTGACTGAACAGTCTGACTTATTGCGCCTCGGGCTGATACAATAAATGCACTCATATATTCTATACATAAATAATGTAATCAAACATTTCCTACTTCCTGCCGTGCTTGGTTTACAAAGCGCATCAATAGAAAAGCACACACTTGACGTGGTGCACAAGGAGGTGCTTAATAACGGTGCACATAGGTTGAAATTGACGCACTGGAGCGAAAATTTGTCTGCCCCCCCCCCCCTGTCATGTCAAATACACAAATTTTAGGTGGAGGGCATCCTTAATAAGTTTCCTCTTTTGCTCTCAATGTTTAGTTTGTGGCTGCAGTGTAAACAACACAGTGGCCATAACAAACGCAGTAATATTTACCAGCCGTTTGTCCAACCTGAAGGTGAGGAAGGCGCAACTATACATGAATGTCACGCTACATGGTTGCAGCTGCCGATATGTGACCTCTTCTTCATTATAATGAAGATTTCAGTCCTCCACAAGTCTATCTGTAATATTTACCAGTCCAGGGTGCTCTCCGCCTTTCGCCCAAGTCTGGTGAAAAAGGTTCGAGGTGACTCGAGACCCTGACCGAGTTCAGCAGTATAAAATCGATGACGGGATCCATTTTCGTTGGCCATGTGATCTATGACAATTACAACCGGTATTGACATTGCTTTTGTTCAGCGTGTTTGACTGACGCTGTGGCCTGCGGCGTATGAACACGATTGGTCCAAATGAAATGACTCGACAGCATTTCTCAGCATGTTGTTCGTTTGATTTCACTTGAGGCTTGCTTGGTTCAAATCATTTTACACCCTGAAGCACTTTGCTCATTTTTTTTTTTGTTTGTTTGTTTTGTCTTTCAACAGACGGATGCCGAGCTTATCCATTACGCTATCTCAGCTGTCCTCTGGAATTTGGTAATAATGATCTTCTGGAACGGCAGCAGTCATCAGGCAGAGCAGAGAAAGATTCATTCGTGAGGAGGACTTTGGGGATCTGGCCATGGATTTGTCTGTGCGACTAACAGGCAAACGCAAGAAAAGCAGCGCGCTTGCTAATTACGTTCCGTCGGGCAGGCCATTAGACACGGTTGCATTACAAACAGAGGATCTTGCCTAGAGACTGACCAGCGGTAAAAGAGTGGTTTAATAACAAAGGCCGGCTCCTACGAGACTGTCACTTACTCTCTGCGCAATGACTTGGTGGTCTGCGGCTGCCTTTTATGCGAGGCCGGGTGTGAGAAATTACAAAGTCGGCTTTTCATTTCTCTGCGCTTAATTTTTGAAAGCAAATTGGAGCAGGTAGTTTTTGACTGAGCTCCGACCATCACGCACGAGGGAAGGTGAAGGCTGTTCATGATCGTTTTCGTGGGTGTTTTGCAAACACGACGACATCTACGGCAGCGATCCCAAACCTCTTTTGCCCCACGCACCAGTTTAATGTCAGACAATATTTTAAGGGACCGGCCTTTAAAGTGTGACGGATAAATACAGCAAAATAATATGATATGACCTGCATGAAAACTGGTATTTTCTTAAAATAATAATAAACACAAATCATGACACGAGGAACGTCCTATCTGACTGCAACGCTCTCTGGTTGCTATGGTAGCGTTAAAACATGCCTTCAAAATAAGATACACCGCAAATACAAAGCGCATATAAAATATGACTCACCATCGCCGCATATTATGCAGAGTGGGTTTTGTGCTTGAACCTCTCCCATTGAGATAAATCTGTATCTTACGTAGGACTCCTGATACTGTCTAAATGTACTCTTCTTTTTCTTGAAAGTCTTCGGCTTCTCTTCTGTCTCCTGGCTAGGCCTTTTCCCCTTCCCCAAAATGTTTGTTTTTTACTCATTTTGCGAGCTCCTGGGTTTCATTTTAGCGGTAACCTATCACTTGACCGAGAAGCACGTCTTGACCTGAGTCAAGAGTGACATATCGTCATGTAACAGAGAATGTGATTTTTTTTTCTTCAAAATAAAGCATAGTTGAGCTTCTAAAATAAATAAATTAATTATCCTTTCTGTGTGGACCGGTAGCAAATGACCCACGGACCGGGGGTTGGGGACCACTGATCTACTACGGCTTCTCTCGTTTCGAGAGTACAAACATTGACACTCAGAACAAGATACGACCTTTCTTTCGAAACCACAGAGGGCCAAGTCGGGTTGGTTGTTAGCCACGTTGGTGCCGAGGAAAGCGAGGCAACCGCAGTGCAGCACCGTTATTGACTTTGAGGTAACGCGGCATTATCACAGAGGTATCACAGAGCAGAGAACACCGAGTGCTTCTTCTGTTCTTACAGTACAAATAGTGCAGTCTTGACTTAATTGAGCGTCCTTCTCCTTGCCTGTCCTTAAAATAATCTACTTGATCCTAACCGATGTGGTTTCAAGAGCAGCCGCTCCACTTCAACGGCACTGCTGTTCGTGACACAAAGACCTTTACCCGGTTCACTGGTTCTTCAACACTTTTAGCTGATTTCCATACTGGATGATTTTAACCCTTTGAGGGACAGCGGTTACTACAGTGGATATCTTATCATGTTATCAGGTTCCAGGGTGCATGAAAGGATTCAAATTGCGAAGTTGCTATCCGGTCATTGCGGCTTACGGAAATAAAACATATCAAAGCTAACATGGAAGCTAGCCACTGACACAGTGAAGAAAGTTTTTGCACATAAGACAACAACTAGAGTTCTTTATAAAAGATAACACAATTAGACATCGACTGAGTCATTACTAAAGCTCCCCAAAGGTCTTCCCGCCCTCCAGAGGATCATCACGACACAATTAAAGCAGCGTGGGATTAAAGCCAACCGACGCGTGTTTAGCTAGCATATAAGGTTTCCACCACGCGACGAAATGTTTAATGAAGACAATCTGAAATCTTTGTAATGACATCCAATATTGTGGCATTGTCTGAAGACTTTGCGGAGTGAAAATACATTTTCTTATTACGGAGAGCGGCAGCGATGCCCGACAACGGCGGTTTGCTGCATTGTGTGTTCACGTTACCATTAGCATTCATTACTAATTCATCTCTAGCCAGCATTAGTGTGTTGTTAATGCATTGGCAAAGTCGCTTAAAGCATAGCACCGAGAAAACAATATGTTTCATGTTGTGTCGAGTATTGGGCTTTTCTAACTCAAAAGAAAATTTGACCCATATTGAGAACATTTGTTTTTGTTCGACGAGACTCGCCTGAAAGTGGCTGCCTTTCCAGCAGCTCCTATATTTTGTTATTCTACCGGTACTTCTTCCTCTCATAACTTTGCTGCTGTGAAATGGGGATTTCTCCATTGCGAGACTAATAAAGGTTTTCTTATCTTATCTTATCTTATCAAGACTGAGGAAATTCTCAAAGGCGACATGAATGGCAATGCATATTAGATGGGTTTTTTTTTGGGGGGGCGGGGTTGTTGTTGTTTTTTTTGCAGAGGAAACTATACAGCAAAGCAAGTACGATTTTACTCTGCCAATTTGCCTTGCAAGAAATTACGTAGGAGATGGGCAAGAAAATAAATCCAAATGATCATTTCAATCTCTTGCCGTGTCTCCTGGCTCGCCCATTTGTTCTTCGCTACTGGACTTGACCACTGGAACAGATATTTGAAATGGAAAAATAAAAAAGCACAACAGACAACGAACCCACTGCAGTTTTCCTTGTACGTAGCACAATTGCTGTAAAATAAAATGCAGTCAACATTGTAATTCATATCAAGCGGCAATAAAGCTACTCCGTTCCATTTTCACCCCGCTTCTCATCACACTTGCACAGTTTTTGCCAGGAAAATGCCCCAGAGCCAGCCTAACTGCCAGCCGCTAAGCACCATAGACGCTAATACCAAACTAAAGTGGAACACTGAGCACACGGGCAAAGTAAAACCCCCCCAAAAAAACCCATGAAGATCAATTGAGGGACATTTTCTGCAACTTTTTGGCAAGAACTGTTGAACACACCGAGACACTAAGTATCGGAGCAAATATTCGCCACGTTTGACGAGCAAGTGTGTGAATTATTGAAATAATAGAAGCGATGTCATCAAGCACAGGGTCCAAACAACAAGTAAAAAACATAACCAAACAAATTTTAGTATTTATATTTTATGTGAAGATCACATATTATTACTGTGTGTTTTTAGAATAAAACTTTCGAGTAAAATGTTTCTAGTGGAAAAAAAAAACTGGCTGGGACGGATTAATTGCTTTTCCCCATATTTCAATGGGGAGAGATTATTTGAGATACACTCACCATCTCAGAACGATATTGAGATGGTCTGCAAATGTCAACGTGACAACAGTGGCGTGCGCTCCCCGCCGTAATGAAGACGCTACCTTTTCATCATCTTCAGTGAAGATTTCCACACTCGAGGTCTTGTTGATGGCCTGGGCCACTCCGATGATCTCGCCGTCGCTGTTGCGAATGGGCATGCACAAGAGCGACTTGGTCTTGTACCCCGTCAGCTTGTCAATTTCATCACTGAAGCGACGATCCTGCCAGACCCACAGACAAGGACAAGGCATGACGAACGCAAAAGTTTGGAACGTTTTGTCCGGATTAAATGCGATTTTAGCGTTCTGCTTCCCTACGTGACATGAAAGGAAAATTGTACTACTTTGCAGGACTTTTCTCTCATGTTCTGACAATTTATTGGCATTGCTCATTAGTTCTAAATGGTCATGCCCTAAATCATTTTTTAAAATTAATAACTCCAGATTTCAGCTGTTCTAGTAGGCTTTTCCTGACTTTGCTTTCGAGTAGAAATGACATGAGGCCACACCCCTTCAAGGCACATTGACGCAAATATTATGGTGTGTCTATTGACTTAACTTCATAAATCCAGGTGTCAAGCTCTGGTCCTCGAGGGCCATTATCATGCATGCTTGAGATCAGCGAGATCAGTGAAGTTTGAAAACAAAATGGCATGCGACATAAAATAAAAAAAATATTGTAGGGATTGTGCTTGTATTTTTTTAGAGGTTAAAATAGGAATAAATTCACATTAATTTTGGTTATAAGTTATCCTAGTTTTCTGACATTAAGCAACGTTCTGCCTTTTTTCTAATGAGCATCTATGACGCCCATAAAATTAAAAAACATTGAGGCAATAATTCTATTTTCGGAGGTTGAAATGGGCATAAATAGAGTCCGCATACATTTTGGTGGCAATTTTGTAATTTTCTGAAATTAAGATTAAATTCACGTTATACACTGTCCCAGTCGATGTCACTCGAGAGATTGAAAGCTGTGATTGTTATCATCATCATCATCATCATCATCATCATCATCAGGGAGGTGGGGGGGGGGTGTCACCTGGTAGGCGTCCGGAATGTTGACCGTCTCCCCGTGCTCGGCCACGTAGCCGATGATGCCTTTGCCCCACGGCACCTGCACTTCGTCCGAGTTCATGGAGGGGAGCACGGTGGTGCCCGCGTGCACGTCGAAGAACTTGGACACGAGCGTCTTCTTGTTCCCGGTGCCTTCCACGAGGAACAGCGAGCAGCGGTCCGCGTCCACCATGATGCACACGAACACCAGGATCTTGTAGCTGAGGCTCGTCAGGTCCAAGTCGTTGGAGATGTCTTTGACGAGCTCGAGAAAGAACTCTCTCTCGTTGTTTTCCTTGAGGTAATATTTGAAATCCACGGCCGTGGACGGGTACTGCGGGATGTTGACTCTGGACTCGAGCAGCGCGCTCAAGATGTGCGCGGTGGTCGGGGGCAGCGAGCTCGCCTTCCTCAGCAGGGCTCTGCGGCGCATGCTGCTCAGCGGCTCCTGAGCCCGCGAGTTGACTTGCTCGTCGTAGGTTCGGTTGACATTGACGGCTTTGGAGCGTGCGAAAGTTTTGCGCAGCTCCTTCTGCGAGGCTCTCCGCTGCAAGCCGTCGCATTTGCTCGCCCAGCTGTCCCTCAGCGCGGCGCCCTTCTCGTCCCTCGGCTCGGCCGGGGTCGCGACCGTCGGACCCGACTTGGCCGCCTGGTGGTTCTTCAGCCACTTCTCCACCATGCCATAAGTGCCCTTTCGGTTCAAGTAGTCCTCGAATAACTCGGGGTGCGAGTCCAGGAAAGTTTCCACGTCAGAGAAACACACCATATTGGCCACTGCCATACCTGGTCTCCGGATGCTCCAGATGCTCCTCGGCGAACCAAAGCCACGAAGTCGCACGGGGAAAGATCATCTATGAGGCTGGGTTGAAGGTCCAGGTTAGAGAATCCCCGGGAATCCCAAAGAGGCGTCAGGCTGGAAACACCCATTGAGCCAGCATCTCATCCCCAGCTTCCAACTCCGCTGATGCTCTTCTTTTAAAAGCATCTTACCTCCTCCAAGTTCCTCCGTACTGCTCAATGAAAGGGTGAAGAAAGAGGACGGAGCACGAGAAACAAGCAGCGGTGGAAAAACATCAGAGATCCACAAGCGAGCATCGGCGCGGTGCGTGTGTGCTGTTGTGTGCAATTGACTGTGTTGCCTGTGGTTGGCTCGGCCCGCTGACGTGAGCTTCGTCATGAAGCTGAGCTTGCAGGCTCCCAGGCTCGACCCAGCTTCCGAAGCCCGTGGACATGTCAGCGGCTCACTCTCCCCCCCAAAACGCTCCAAAATGCCTGCAGAGTATGAAAACACATGTCTTGAGTCCTTATTGTAATTTATTTATTAGACTATAAAACATTGATTCGAATTCAGGAAAAAAGCCTGCATGACGATGACTGCAATTACAATCCAATCCATTATGTGAGAAAATGAATATTAATATACGTGCCTCATAATAAGTGTTAGTTACGCAAAGGCATTTCATAAGTGAAAGAACGCTGGCTTCTTGACCATGCAGTTGCTTTGAATGAACACAAGAGGGTGCTATTCCCCACCAACTGCCATCTATTATTAAAAGCCGAACAAGCAGTTGTTCTCAAACGTTTGTACACTAAGTACCCCCTAAAAAAAGTACCAGCAACATGACCAATAAAATATTCACTTTTCATATTTCAAAAAGTTGTAGCTTGAAAATGGCTAGAGATAAAGGCAAGTTGTTCATAATCATCCAACACAGAAAATGCCTCTTTCGAGGACCGACGACAACCACATTTCTATGTATAAAAAAAGTATAAGTTACACTTTTTGAAGTGAACTGCTGACATTAATCAGATTTATTTAGATGCACTTATAAGGTTAATTTTGTTTGAAGATTTAATGCCAACTATTTGGGAAAAAAGTATATCATTAAGAAACTTTCACAAAGGCGGTTCACCGGTACCCGATGGCTTTACTGTTGCTCATCAACAACATAAGGTATTGTACCTGCCTTCTTGGGGGTTGTTTGGAAAAGACACAAACAGGAAACTGCTGCCTTTACGTCAAATGGAGATGGTCACACTTTTGACAACCAAATTGTAAACTTGAACAGAATTTGTCATTACACAAAAGAAGTGCACAAAAAGCCTGCAAAAGCCATTTTTACTTATAATAGACTTCAATACCTCGATAGTTAAGCGTGTATACATTCAATGGGAGAAAAGTGATGGCAATTAAAAGGTGGACAATTTGTGCACGAATGCCATCCCTGACCCCCACTGCTATTAGCCTACTACTTGGCAAAAAATTAAAATGCCCTGACATTACACTGCCCGTGTAAGATCTTGGTTAGTCTTCCATGCCGATCAAATGAACCTTCCAAAAACCTAGAATAAACACAATCGACAGCTTTCACAGGTTCTAATGTGAATACGCAATGTGGTTTAATAAGTTACACCTGCATTGTAAAAAAGGAACCTAATAAAACAAGAGATTATCAATCACTTCACCAAGGAGGTGGATCATACAGTATGAAAAACAGGCGCAGCTGTGATAAAATTGTCCATTGTTGAGAAGAAAATGAGAAATCATCTTGACGGGAAAGTTCTTTAAGAAGTCGCAGATTTAAGATATTCTATGAGGTCGGCGCGCTCATTCTTCTTCTTGATGCCAGCAAAGATCATCTTTGTTCCGGGAATGTACTTTTTGGGGTTCTCCAAGTAGACGTTCAGGGTGTCCTCATCCCAGATAATGCCTGGAAGTCAAGAAAAGAACGTCTCCATCAAATATACTCTTTAAATTTGATATCACGGTTATCAGACATTACACCATTCTTACCTTTGCTTTTGTTGGCGTCCGTATAGCTGTAACCTTCTGCTTGGCCCGTTTTGCGACCAAACAGACCCCACAGGTTTGGGCCGACTTTGTGCTTCCCACCATTCTCGACCGTGTGACACTGAGCACACTTTTGAACAAAGGACTTCTTCCCTTTATTGATGTCTCCAGGCATTTTGTCTGTGAACATAACACACATTTAGACATCATTAACATGCCTTTTACAACACATACTAAGTGCACAGTAAAATGTAGTGACTTCCTGTGGCGCACTACTATGAATATTCTACCGTTAGGGGGCGCTCTTTAATAAATTATGCAATTTTCCGGCGATTACAAAAGCTCCCTTTCGTGGGCAACTTGAAACTCATCATTAAAGTTTGAAAACAGTTAGGCCCACATTAGTTTGACGCTCGGATAAAGAATAGGAGAAAATGTATTGGAGAAACTCCCCCGATAGTGTGATAAAACCCGAGTGCTGAAGCTGTGTGTCTTAACGGTGGAATAGAGTCACTCAGAGAGTGTGAAACGATAACCGACTCATCTTTCCCGTAAAATGAAAATTAGCAAACAGTACAGATATGCTACTAAGATAAGAAAGCAAAATCGACCGGTAAGAATGAAACCACTTTGTCTCTCCGGCGAACCGGGGCTTCAGAAAAGGTTTACTGGTAGTTACACAACAAAAATGGTAGATCTGTAGCTATCCACCTCTTACCTTTAAACGGGTTTCAGTCTGCCAAATGTAGAACTTTCCAGTCGTCGGACTTCACCTCTTCAATGAATCACCGGTGACTGATACGCACGTGGTTTCTTCCTCCCTGGTGAATTTACGCCAGCTAACACGTCATCAGTCAGGTGACCATTTACGTCACACCACCTTACACTAGATGTGCATTTTGATTACAAAACGGGGCAAGCCAACTCATTCCTAACTGCTCTTTTGTTAATTGATGTTTAAACACCAGTAACAACAAATCCAAACAAAATTCTCAACAATTCACTTCAATAATATCTATCACTTGAAATTTCCCCATTGTATCTGGTTTCAGTTCCTGCAATAGCAAACCAATCAGGTTTCTCTCTTTCATCTATAACTGCTTCAGACAACAAAGTGCATGCAGAAAAGTGGTGAAGATTGCACGACTGTCTGTGTCCTGTGTGTTGTGTTGTGTTATTTTTGTTATTTTGACTTCAAAATGGCGCCGAGAGAGTGGCTGCCTTTCCAGCAGCTCCTATATTTTGTTGTTCTACTTCTTTTGTAATTTTGCTGCTGTGAATTGGGAATTTCTCCATTGCGAGACTAATAAAGGTTTTCTTATCTTATCAATCGTGGCGAGTGCTTGAGGAAAATATGTCGTGAAACCTTGGATGAGCTGACAGCTTGAAGCCTCCCGAGAAATCTGCCACATGGACATGTTGGATAGAGACTGATTTTGATAGTGAATCCTAATAGTAAATCATATTGACAGGCCCTTATGTTCTAGTGTCGAGTTACTAATGGGCACTAAAACTTCCTCACACAGTCACTCAAGGTCACTTGTGCATTCACGCATTATATGGAACTGATTGGGTTTGAGCTATTTCTCTCCTTTTTTTGACATTCAATATACGTTTTGGAAGGTTTCTTGGCTCCGTTCTGCAGTGGCTAACCTGTTTTGATGCCTCACATCAACGCAACATTGATCTTGTTGATTTTGAGGTCACTGTTCTCTGCTTTTATCTCGACGCCACAGCCTGCTTAGACTCAAAGTATGTACAAAATGAACACAGATGTTAACATGCTATGCTTCCACCAAATTTGAAGTAAATTGGTTGACTTCGAGACGAAATTTTGGCAATTACCGTTTCCCAGGTCCCTTGTGATGTTACTTGAGCCTCCATAATGGCTCATATTTTGTCACAAAAACTAATTTAATAAATTTCGCTCAACAAAAAATGCCTCCAAACTGCGATGTACATGTTCCTTAACATTAACAGCCTATCGAGTGTTTATAGATTCTCAACTCTGTTTTTTTATCTACGCATGGCGCCTGTTATCAAAATTTATGTTCAGGAATCATTATTTTTGCCTTATTTGCTGTAGCTAACAACATTCATATTACTTCAGAATTAAAGGTTGGCTTTCAGATTATTGTCTGTTGAACATTTCGATTAGCTATTCATTGTAGTTTTCAAATCGTAATGATTCTTGTCATGCTGAAATGTACTTATTGTCTTGTGTAGTGAATGAAATACTTTAACTAATTCACTACAAATACCGACCATCATTGTTACCCGTTTAGCAATCTTAATGAAAGCAGTCTTTTAAAAAAACAGATATACAGTGATCCCTAGCTATTTCGCGGTTCGTTTATCGCGGCTTCGGTGCATCGCGGATTTTTTCAAACATTCATTAAATTTTTTTTTTTTTTGAAGTCCGCAAAAATCAGTGTCTAAGTGTTGTTTACTATGCGTGCTAGTGTGTGCGCACTCTGTTCAGGCGCGGAAGGTCCACGTGGGTCAATTTTTTTAATATATATGTTAATTGATCGCTACTTCGCGGATTTTCGTTTATCGCGGGTGGTTTTGGTCCCCATTACCCCGATAAACGAGGGATTACTGTAGATGACGAAATTGATGCCATTTTTGAGGGGGGGGGGGCGGTTCTCAACCGTCATGGAGTTGGCATTAAGACGTTGGCCAGACATTTGAGCATTTTGTTTTTCTTCAGATTTGTCCCAGGATAATGATACTTAACAAATCAAATAGTCTTTGGGGGGTTAACGCAAATATCTAGTACTAAGTGTTAAAAAAAGAGAACACTGCACTCGAGGTTTCTGCTTTTAGAAAGAGAATGTTTGCTCTTTTTACAAAACTTGCTCATCAGCACACAAGAGACTCTTACAAAGTGCCTGTTTGAAAAGATGGTTTCGGACGTCTATAGTTAGCATCTAAGGTACGGCTTTTCGTGTTTCCTGCACACGGTTTTAACTTCCATTCTGAGTTCTATTTTGCGTCTTGACGAACGCTATAACCACGCTTTGGACCAGCGGGTGTCCGCAAGATCCACTCCGTTGCTTTGTTCCCACTCAAAGCGATCCTGCTGCAGGGAGGAGCTAGCAGAGTGCGGTTGAGCCGAGCAGAGCATCACAACTCGCATACGAGGAAAGGGGCAAACACAGCACTTTTTTTCCCACTTCCCCACTGTGTTCTGGCCTTCGTCCAAAGCATGCCCGCTGCGAGAAATTGACGTATCGGAGGTGGACTTTCCTTCAAACGGCTTACCTCGGAGAAGTCAATCGCCGCTTACCAGGCAGGGAGGAGAGCCAGCTCGATCGTTTCCTGCGCCAAGAACTGTAAAGACATGGTCATTACACCACCGCGTCTGTGGTAAGGCAATAAGCTGTTGTCTTCGTCAGAACGACCACTTAAGCTACGTAACTGATAGACTGCAACAAAATGTTTTGATATGAAGTGTGCTGCGTTGTGTCCACCCTCTCAGCCGGCGAGACTCGAGCATCCTTTTTTTTGTATTTGCATCCGGAGTGATTCGCGGAGGACCATCCAGACATGACCATCACCTAGCTGACTTAACTAGCATCTGCAAAGTGTTGTGTCGTAAATGGAATGGCTTTACTTTGACCGTTTGTTCGTTCACACGTTGGCTTTTCGTGAGCCGTTGAGCGGCAATTCAGCATCCAGACAGAAGCCTCGGTGATGTAACCTATTCACCTTTTTAAATCAAAGCCAACCAGCAGGTCTCAACCACCGTTTTAATGTGATTGTTAAAGCCTTATCCATAAAGCACAATGTGTATTCTTAATATTCCATCCATGCTTTGTTTTGGAGAGGGGGGGGGGGTTGGTTGGCGGATTGCCCATAGTGAAAGTTATCCAACTTCTGTCACTTTATGGGATTGCGCCACATTATTTGCCAGTTTTTGCGGCCCAAGGTCGGCGAGTGACTTTGCAGTTGTTTAAAATGGCATAAAAATAACACAAATTAAATGAGAAGCAGAGATCTTGTAAATCAGGGGGTGTCAAACTCATTTTTGTCATGGGCCACATTTTAATAACCGTTTCCTTTGGAGGGATGTTATGACTGAAAAAAAAAAGTCAATAATAACGGTTTATTCAATTTTTGTTTGTTACTGTAATGAGGGGTTTGGTTACAAGAAAATGCTTAGAATATGTCTCTTATTTATTACATATGAGAATTTTAAATTTTGGTCGTGATTTTGAGAAAGCATCATTGAAGGTGGCATGTTTGAATTGCTTTCGCGGGCCACATAAAACGATCTGGCGGGCCAGATCTGGCACCCGGGCCTTGAGTTTGACACCTGTGCTGTAAATGGAAGATCTTTGTGCGAGTTTGTTGTTGTTGTTGTTGTTTTTTTTAGCATCTCTTGCAAGGGTCTGCAGTTTAATTTCTTTGGGCCTCCTGAAAAACTTTCAAGTTGAAGATGTCCTCATCCCTTCCTATGCACACATCCGCTTGTTGGTTAAAAATGATGTGGTGGAGAAATGACCTTTTATTTGCATATTCATGACTGAATCACGCCATTGTTTTTTTGAAAAGTGCTCTTGATGAATCCTGTTTGAATAATCTTTCCACACGCGCGTCTTACCCACCACCACGCAATGAAAACAATAACCAGACTCTTTTTAGAACAGCACTATGACTCATCTGTAATGGTGTTTATCTTTTGCCTCAGTTTGGCATATTCACTGCCTAAGACACCTCATGTGGTGTCATCAACGTACATTTTTTTTCTCTACTGTGTTAAAGATTAAGATTCTTATTCGGTCTATTTTCCAGCAAGACAAGTGGCCGAGAAGCATTGCAGAGTAAAACAGCTCTACCTAGATGATGTCATGAATGCAGCCCAGGATAAACTGGCTCTGTCCAGTTACTGAGTTAGGAAAATGATGAGCTTCTCTAAAATAAAAAAAAGAGACATGACTCCCCCGTCTCAGCCTCCTAATGTCTATTGCCTGAAACCTACTGGCTGGCTACTCTGTTTATCCCTGTGCATCATTAGTCATTAAAACTAGTGAATTCAGTTGGCCTCGCAGATCCGGTCTGTTTGTGTTGCTGCACTTTAATATTGCAACAGGGAGATTGGTGGGTTTTTGGAGAGTGCTTACTGTGATGTTGTGGATGCGTTTCAATGTGGTGGCAACTAAATCAGGAAGACATTGGTCGTGTCTGACTTTCTTGTGAGCCTTGTGATAATCGTGAAATATTCGCCGTGTGGCTCGGATCTTGTGATGCCACTCTTATCAGGATGGATGGTTTTCCTTGCTTGAATCCAAATTCTGGAACGCTCCCCTCAGGGACAATTTGGACTTTTCACCAGCCTCTCCAATAAGGTCATAGCATATTTTCCAGGAGAAGACCCTGAGGGATTTATCTTGCTCAAAGATTATTCAGGAGAGTCTGGTGGTCTGTTGCTGACTAAGCCTGCTGTCGTTTTCCCTCAAAATGAAAGAAATTGATCACGTTTGGAATACTGACGATAAGTAGGTAAATCCGGTGGTTCACTGGAATCTTGCATTAAAGGGGAAGTCAAGTCAAAAGTTTTCTTGCCAATCATATTTCACATGCGGCCCCTCGAGTCACGGTATTCTGTTTAATGAATTAATTCGGATTAATTCTTAAAATTGTGATGTCATTTTCAGTCGACGGCAAGTGGCAACATGGCTGTCCTCTTAGATGGGCAAATATGGGCGGATGTCGCCGCTTCATTCAGATTCCACAAACGCAATATTAATCAAAATGCCCTGTTTGGACTAGTGGGGTGGGGGTGGGGCATAGAACATATTGTAAATAAATTATACTGAACACCAAAAAAAGATAAAACATATCTAATCATAACAATCTTAATGGATAAGCAGACTAAATCTTCTGCTCTCAAATAACACCATTGCTCCCTTTCTCTCTATTTCTCCCTTCTCTCTATTCTCAAACTCTATTGTCCAAAAACAGTGAAGGGTGGGGGACCTTCACTGTTTTTAGACAATAGAGTTGAAAGTCTCTTTCAACCAGTACGTGAGTGTCGGGATCAAAGATGTCCAGATCACGAGTTGAGTTTGAAAATAAACAAGCAACTGCAGTCCTCCAACAGACAATCCAGTAGTTTGCCCATTGGCGAGCGACACACATCAAGAAAGATTCCCCCCAAATTGGTGCATCAAATTTTCGGTGCGACGTTTCAAGCTTGCCCTAAATACTCGACTTGCAGAGCAGTAATAAGAGCAACGTGAGCAGGAGAATATGTACACAAATTCATTCGTGGAGGATTTTCGGGATGTTCAAAGTGCTCTTCAGAAAATTCCACAAAAAAAGGCCACCACTTGTCAGGTTCCTATTTTTAATATTTGAACATCCAATGGTTTTTTCCCCCCAGTTTCCACACGTTTCACTTAATTGTAGCTCGAAACACAAGGAATTTTAGTAATGTAGTGCCTCACTCTAAACAGTAGGGGCACTTTGTAAAAGGAGTACACAGATACGAGATGAAGAGGAAATAAGAGACAAAGAACGTAAAATCTGGTTGACATTGATAGGTTGGAATATGGATGCCATGTCACCACTGCCTGCTAACTACAAAAAGAACTGAATTAAAAGAAATACAAGACTGCTTCTCGACGGTGACAGGACAACTGAAGTGAGGCTTATTTGGCTTTACTCAACGTGTCTCGCCTTGGCAAGCTGCGGCCGACTTGGCCCGAGCCAAGAAGCACGACCGGGCTCAAAACTTGAAGTTGACTAATAGTGACGGTGCCTGTTTTTAACTTAAAGTCTACAAACAGTTGATGTGGTCCCTACCATGAAAGTATAAGTTCGATCGGTGAATCAGTATCAGTGTTGTAGTATCGGTGCATTTTTATGTGTACGGCTACTATGCAGACGTACAGTATCAGCGCAGTCCAACATCACAGTCCTTAAATTACTACAATCTGTTGTCAGCATTGTACACCCGCTAATAAAGTTTTACTTTTTTTTTTCTCTGAATTTTTTCTGACGGAAGTTATAAATCCATAAATGTTTGGTAGGATGCGCAATACCCGCTTTGTTGAACAAGCACAGCCGAAAAGGACACGAAGGGGCTTTCATGTCGATGTCAACATTTCACGGACACGGCGGTACTCAAAACAGCTAACTGAAAAACGGTCATGGGGAAATAAGGCTGTGGGGGTTGGCTCACTTCCAACCGACATGACACGTTTCCCTCGTGCATCATGCACAGGCACATGCTTATATGAAACGTGTTATTGTTGCACTCGTAACAAACGCCCGTGTTGAACTCAACGTTGGAGGTGTTAACAGGGCATATTGAGCAATTTGACCAGGGTCGTGTCGACTTTTTACATCCAACGTATAGTCTCCTTTCTTCAAAGAGCAAATTGAGCATGAAAGTTAAGCCTCGCACAATTTTTAAATTCCTCGTCACATAGGTGCTGCGGTGAGCTGCAGCTACGCGGTGACGCCTGTGCTCACAGCGAGTCATAATCACGGTGACTGGATTTAGAAGATTAAGCTCAAGGGCTCAAGTGTCCTGCATGGCGACTGTCTTCATGCCAAGCGGAATTGCTGCCCAGCCAGCCAGCCAGCCAGCCAAGGACTCCATCATATGGCTCTGAGAATGTGTTTTGAACTGAATCAGTAAAGAACACCGTCTTACAACCCTACGCTTTGCATGCCTGGCACGTGTTCCGTTACGGGGGCGGTATTCTGATTAAATCGCTTGTACTGGACTCATGAAAAAGTGAACGCAAAAATACACGCTCGCCCCCCCCCCCTACGCCAGTTAATTTCCCACCGAATAACTAATAAAACTGTTTGATTTTACAGGTAAGACAAATGAACCCGTCCATATAACCCGCTAACGCTCTCGCTTCTGCTTCCTTCTGCGGCTCTATTAAATGGTCTTAGCCCCATCTTAGTTGGTTTAAGACAGAGGAGAGAGTGACGATGTGAAAGGACTTGAATAATACATTCTGGTGTGTGAGTGTAACGCACGGTTGAGTGCCTAATGCTGAGGTGCGCCGAGCTGCTCGGTGGGCTGGAGTCTCCCCAGAGCTTGACAGACGTCAAAGCCTGAAAACTGATTCGTTGGTTGCCAAACAGTCGGCTTGTTTTCGGCAAATGAGAGATTTGCCATTCAAATGTCCAAACGCTCTATGCGATTAGATTGTATGATATTGATTTTATCCACTCAAAATCCCCCCCCCCGACAAAATTTTTTACAATCGGTCATTTTACACCCTCAAAAAGTGGGAATCACGTCCAAGTGACTTCAAGCTTGTCACACACGCCAAGTCAATTCATACGCCACTCGCATTCATTCCAAAGGAATTCCACGCTTGCTTCGAGGCGGCGAGCTTCCTCAGAGCCACAGCGAGACTGACCAAACGTTGGATAATCATTCCCCCGACGTCAGCAGCAACCAAATAAATGGACAGAAGAATAGTAGTACATGGATTTCTGCTTTTTTTTTGTGGGGGGTGGGGGGTATCCATCTATACAAACAGATTTAGGATCGTTTTAGCTGAGCTGATTAACCGGGAGATTGACATAAATTGATCATCTGATTGTGTCTGTGGTGGTCAGAGCGATCTGTCTTAAGATAAGCTTTGACTTTATGCCAAGCACATTAGCCAGAGAACATCCATGCTATCCATTTGCTCATAACAGCGATGGGGAGGGTGCGCAAAAATTTGGGTGGCGGGATTTAGATGTGGCTATGAAACATACACTGCATAGTTTTGTTTTGTTTTTTTACAGGACAGTAATGGTACCCACTCCCTGACCCCTTTGTCTTTCAGATGCCGATCGATCATCAAGTCACCAGCTAATAAGCAGAGCCGACTGCCTTCTACCATGTCGCACTCCCAACACTCGCAGCGAGGCGCCCACGGCCGCGCCATGAGCTCCGAGGAGAGGGGCTGCGCGGCGGTCAACAAGACCTCCACACCGGTGCACAAGAGCGCGTCATCCTCTTCCTCGTCGCAGCGCGACAGCCGGCAGGTAGCGTGCGATACCTTTCCAGCTTAATTATATTTTCATGAATTGCTCACGATGAGGGATTATGCAGGGTAGCCCAAAAGTCACGACTAGATATACGCTTCAGTTTTCTACTTGGCTTCTGTTATCATTCGGACAGACGTGAGGTCATTGTGAGGATTTGACAGTTTAGTCTGAGCAGTTTTTGTATTGGGTGCATGTCAGCGAAAATCCAACCCAATCGATTATGAAAACCTCATCGAGCTCAAGATAGTTTCAGAGTTGATTTGCAGAGATCGACCTGTCACAATTCTCAACCAGTCTTCAAACATTTCATGCTTGTGCTATCAAAAGAAGAACCCTATTATTCTTTTCTGATTGTATCAAGGGTCTCATCCGTCATTCGTGATCACATTTTGGAAGTGCCGTAAGAAGAAACAAACCCCCCCAAAAAAAAAAGCAGGTTGATTCTCCCCGACTGCTTCATTTTGCCACTGCAGAATTCAGAACGCAAGTGGAAGCTACGACATCACCACTTTCCCATCGGCACCAGGTTCTGAATCATTTATGAGGGACTGGTGCAGGCTTGGTGCTCTTGTGGTCATGTGGCCATATTGCGCTAAGCTGCGCAGGAGCTTGCGTTCTTACAGGAGTGCTTTAAGGCGGAAAGGGAGTCGGGTTGATGAGAGTTGGGGCCTGTTTGCAAGTGCACAGTTGAATCCTTCATGCTGGCAATTAAAAGTTCTCGTCCTCTCCCTTGTTCTTGGTTTTGTAATGATAACAATGACTTCCAGGGCTATCGTGCAGGGGAGTTCCTGTGCTTCACCCCGACACAGTTCGTTTATCAATCAGAGAGATTATTTGGAGGATCGTTGAGAAGCACGTTCTGGCTTTTCTGTTCACTTCTCCCACCGATTTCATCAATCCGTATATATATGATTACAAAAAAAAAGTATTTCAGTAATGCATCCATAATTCTAAACATGGCATGTGAACATTGCTGAGGCCGATGGGACAATTTAGTGCTTTGTATGTTCTGATCCTTCCCTTTACGCCCACAGAAGAGACACAAGATGACACAAGGGAAATTCGGCTGGGCCTCGGTTTGGGTCGAAAAATGATCGCCGGACATTTTCTTGAAGGGCAGAATCACACAACTTGTACTTTTTGTAATTGTAAAGCCAATGTAAAGTCAGTAATATGTTGATTAAAAAAAAATGCCTTGGCTTGTCTTCATTAGTGTCGTACAGAAAGTGAGCTTCGACCGAGCCCGGCTGACTTTGGTCAAGGTCCACTCACAGTCATGTTAAGTCTTCAGTCGACCTGAAGTATGTTTTTGGAAAGCGGGTCGGAAGCTGAGGTAAGCAGAGAAAAGTCACGCGAGCTAACGCCACACAGGAGGGCCTGAGTCAAGATTCAAGCCCAGAACCTTTCCGCCGGTAGGCAGACATGCTGCGGCGGCAGCGTCCAACCACAAAGGCAGTCATTTCAGTTTCTTTGTATCCGGCCGCTTTCTTTTCCTATTTCCTGACGGGTAACTGCCGTCTTTTGTATTGCTTCGACATGCATAATAGCTGCATTATACTCCCGAAAGGACACCAAAACGACATTGCGCAGTCACAATTTCAATAGAAGGATTGCGTCTTGCTACTTATTTCAACCCTCACGAGTGACTCGTCGAGCAGAACGTTTGGGCTCCATCTAACCCCTGCATTTTGAATCATGTCAAGTCTTGAAATGTCTCAACGCTCGCTGGTACTCCCTCCCCTCAGACGTCGGGACATTTTCCTCGGCGTGCAGATGTGTGCAATCGAAACTCATCAAAAGAGGGACGCCGCACTGATATTTATAGTGCTGATTTAGCCGAAACATGTCCAGGAGGAGAGCTTGTCCTTGTTCAGTTGAGTGTCGCGGTAATCATTTGATTCATTGCCGGTGTAAAAAAAATGGGGCACCACGCTCACTACAAGTTGTGAATGAAAAGACTGATTTGCGCCATTATGTCGGGAAGTTCCGACGTCACATGCTACGTGCTGTTTCGCTGTCTCTTTCTCTCACTTGTGATCGAGTGCAAGAAAAAGGGGGAGGTCGCTGAGCAACTTTACATCTTCGCAGAGAAGACTCTGTCTCCCACTCGCTCGGCTTTCAATTATTCTGCAGCGGGATCAATAAATGTGAGCAGGGTGCAGGGAATCCAATTGGCCTCAGTCATTTATGCTTTCAGGGTCAAAAGGCAAGAGAGCTCTGGCATGAAAAAACAAAGCAAGGAAGCGACGTCCTGACATGGAAGCAGTCTAAACCTGTAACGTGACCTCAAAGACCACAGAGCAGACCTCTCTGCATGAACTTTAACCATCCCGGCCCATTGCCGGGGGGGGGGGGGGGGGGTTCTCTTGGAGGGGTCACCTTGGTGCAACCCACCATCGGACTTTAGTCAAGTCAAGTACAACTTTATTGTCAAATGTCCAGCAACATACTGCACAGATGAAATTTCTTCCCTCTCAAACAGACAACAAGAGAAGCCGCTGCGGGTGCCCGCGCTGCCATCAAAAGAACAGTGAACATAAAATGACAAAATAATACAACACAGCACGTAAGACACAGACAGTCGTACAATCTTAGCCACTTTTCCTGCATACACTTTGTTGTTTGAAGCCGTTATGAATGAAAGAGGAGCGAATCAAAGTGTCCTTTTCACCAGTGGATCAAAGACGTCCTGCTGACAATGTGCACACGTCTGCTACAAGCTAAGTTTGAAAGCAACAAGAAGCTGTAGCGTCCATTCATGAAAAGAGATTGGCTCTCATCTCCTGTCCCATGGAAATCCGCTTCAATTCCAAGCCGCGACTCCCAGTTCCACATATGCATCGGCGCTTCGTTTATGCACGATAAATGACATCAAAATTCCAGGACTGGTGTTCCCCGCCCCCCCCCCTTCAGTGTGGGCCAAACAATCAACCAGCACGTCTCCAAAGAGATCCAACGGCGTTTGCTTTGTTCAGTGCGCGAGAAGAGGCGTCTGCTCACAGTGCCCACAGAAGGCCGGCAAACTTATAGAAGGAAAAAACTTGTTGTTTGGATTTGAAATATCATTTACGGTATCTGTGGACGAGGTCTGCGATAAAAAAAGTTTTTCCCCGTGGCCAGATAGGGAGGCTACATCTTCATGTCCCGAGTTCTGGAATGCATTCACGTATTGATCATTTTATAGCGCATCACACAGTGGACTAGATAATGACCAGCTCCTTCAAATGCCCTTCTCTCTGGGCAGCGAGGGGGGGGGGGGTCCACCTGTCCCGGCGTGACCTTGCATTCTCTTTGCTCCAAAGACGACACTTTGATTTACAGACTAAGGGGCAAGAAGAGCGCAGTGAGGAGGAAGCTAATGGAGGGGAAATACTCAGAGCACACGAGGGGATGCGACGGGAGAGGGGGAGGGGGGAGCACAAACATTACGCAAGAGAGTCGAACGAAGGGTTTCCTCCATTAGACTGCGGGCTTGAGCGTCATCCTGTTTTACATCTCTCTTGTCTTTTTTCCTTCCGGAGGAATGAGCAGATCAGCTCTGACACTGCAATCGTTTTGTTGCACTTTCAGGAGACAGACAGCTGGGAAATCATCGAGGGGCTGAAAATCGGTCAGAGCAACGTCCAGAGGCCGGATAAACACGAAGGGTTTATGCTGAAGAAGCGGAAATGGCCTCTGAAAGGCTGGCATAAGGTGGGCCCCGTTGGCAGCTTTTTTTTTTTTTTTTTTGCTGTTTCCGCTGGCAGCTCTTTAACGTCTGCAGTCGGAATAAAATTGCTTCTTCACAAAAGGTTGCTCTTCAGTACCTGTTGACTTTTTAAGACAAGACTAAATAATTCCTGACCCATTAGACCAGCATGCACACATTTCAATGAAATCTATTGCAGCTCCAAACGCAGGGATTCACAATAAGTTTTTTTTTTTTTAATGAACTAACACAGGGTTGTTGTTTTCCTCTGCAGCGATTTTTTGTTTTGGACAATGGTATCCTGAAGTATTCCAAGTCCCCCATTGATGTAAGTAACCCTGACTCAAACCCCCCCACCGCAGGCACCAGCAGGCTGGCCTGGCAACAATGATTCAGCTGGAATGTTTGCAAGCAAGAGTTGCGGTGTTTCATTTGCGCCAGATTTGTACGTTACACCAAAAATGGCGAAGGGCCTTGCTAAAAATTCTAGTGATGACTCAGCAATGAAGACCAGAAATGTAGAAGCGAATTGTTGAAGACAAAACAAAAAAGAAAGCTCTGATATCGAATAATTGATGGAATAAAGTCATGCGCATAAATTAACTCGTGAACCTAACTCAACGCGTGTCTCAGATCCAGAAAGGCAAACTGCATGGCAGCATCGACGTTGGCCTCTCTGTGATGTCCATCAAAAAGAAGGCTCGTCGTATTGACCTGGACACCGAGGAGCATATCTATCACCTCAAGGTTAACGCCAAGAGTCAGGATTGTCATTTCAGTATTGACGAATCCGTCAAAGCGGTTGACCGAGATCAAATAAACGTCCGCTCAACTTTGGTAGGTCAAATCCCAAGACATCTTTGATGCCTGGGTGTCCAAGCTGCGACATCACCGCCTTTACCGACAGAACGAGATCGTCCGATCTCCTCGGGACGCCTCCATGCGGACGTTCCCTTCGTCTGCGGTTGCGGAGTCACCGCAAGCCGCTTCGACCGTCGGACACGACGCCAAGGTATTTCACTCGGGACACAAACTGGTGAAAATGGCTCGCAGAAAGTCTCTCTCTCTCGTGAATCGTCTGCCTCTTTGTTAAAAGGTCATTGTGATCTCCGCACAGTGATCAGTTCGCTGACTGATGGCTGTGTATGCGTGGTCGATTAGAGTCCATTGCTCTAATGGCTACCTGACAGACAAAATGGATCTGAGCGTTAGGATAAAGGAATCATTTTTCTGTCTGGGGTCTAGACGCATTGTGCGCTGGTGCTTTTATCAATGAAAACACTGCAAAGTATTTCCAATGAAGGGGTCAGGATTTTAGACTAGACTGTCTGAAGCAGAACTTTACATCCCGGAGTTGGAATCCGCCTGAAAGGGGCTCCCTGAAAAGTGTTAAGAACGCCATTCCTTCCTGCCGTCTTCCATAATTACCGTATTTTCCGCACTTTTAGGAGTATGTGGCTGTGGTTGCATTATGCATCCACTAGATGGAGCTACGCTAAAAGGAATACAATAAAATACAGCTTTATTTATATAGAGCAGCTATAACAAAGAGCCTTACAGAACATTTAAAATGCTACATCCAAGAAATCAGAATATTGATCAGAATATAAGGTACATCGGATTAGAAGGCACATTGTCGGCTTTTGAGAAAATGGAATGCTTTTAGGTGCGCCTTATCGTGCGGAAAATACGGTACATATTTCTCGTCCCTTCAAAGACAATTTCAGATACTGAATATCTATGCATCTCCTCAATTAGTCTTCTGTCAAAGCAAAACCTGCCAGCCAAATGCATGCTTTTGTTCCAGCTGTGCCTCATTTCAAAACTAAACAATGACAAATGGAAAGGGATGTTTTGTTTTGGTTTTTTTTAGTTCCGTCTGATGTGACAGAAGCAGCACCTTTCCAAAAATAATGACTACACAGTCATCCCTGCATCAGTTGTGCTTCTCCATTTGTAAATCCGCCTACTTGGGGCTTTTTTTTTGGGGGGGGGGCATTGGTTATTTGCTTAAAATAACTCCACCTTTGGCACCATCTTAGGGCTTGTGGACTATGTTGAGGTGAGGGGAAGAGCTTCAGTTACTCAGGCCGTAGCTTTGTAAAACAAATAAAGAGTACTTTGCTGCCATTTTATGGTACCTATAGACAATTACAAACCTTTTTGGGTGGGCGTCACTTACTCGCAGATATTCACTCTTTGTGACGGGGCTTGCTTCCCTGGCTTACGTGTTACTATTTCTGGCTTATTTTTCTGTCAAGAGTTTATTTCTGACACCAACCCTTGTATCTGTTGAAAGCACACCAAAGCCAGCGGGTTGCCATGGCAAACACCAGTCCCCACCAGCAGCAGCTTGCCCGTCTCTTACAGCAACGGTCAGAGCAAAGTGGCTGCCTGGCTACAAGAATCCGAGGAGATGGACAAATGCGCAGAGGGTGCGTTCTGTTGTCTCTATGTTTGAGCTGGAAGCTTGTACGTGTCCTGGAGCTATCCTCGTTTCGTGTGTGTCAAACCATTATCTCGGATGACTTGCTGTGATCTGGTTCAATGACAAAATCGTTTCAGAACTTGCGCGATGCCAGTCCAGCCTGACTGAGCTGAGTGGCCTCTTGCAAAATCTGGAGATTCTCCAGAGGACTCAGTCGGCACCCAACTTTGCAGATATGCAGGTTGATCACACACCCACCCACTCACCCGCACCCCCCCACACCCAACCCACCCATACACACACGCACACTGCTTAGCGTCACTCATCCCATTTGCCTCTGAATTTTGTTTGCTGCTCATTTTTTTTGGAATCTTGTCTGATTTCTAGGTTCACAACAGTCACTTGACTTGCTTTTTGTGTGACTGTGTTGTGTTACGTACTGTGATCCATCGTTTGCCACCTAGACCGCTTGTGTAGAATTGACAAAGAAAGAAAAGCGCATGAACAGAAGATGGAGGACAAAAAGTGTCGGCAAAGATGCAAAATTCCAGCTTCAGGTACCTTTTCTCTTTTTTTTTGTGTCACGAACCAAGAGAGACCTGACTCTCAGACCTCACTAGAACAAAAATGCTGGCTCCAATTTGAAATAAAAAATAACACTTATACACTGTCAGGTTTAATTTTTTTAATCTATACCTGTACTTATGTTTCTCTTCAGCTTAAAACCCAACATTGGTCAAGTGGTCTTGTTCTCTTTTTTGCCCATTTTTGCTCTTATTTTGCTGAGCACATTGTGTGCTTTCTAAAAAAAACAACAACAAACCAACCAACACCTGGCTTTCATACATTTTTTCCACATCTTCTCAAGTAAGGTATCACGAATACTTCTGTAGAGCACAGATAAGAGAATCAAAAAAAGATTTGGACAAGGGCATGCTTGATTTGCAAGTGTCTCGAGGCTGAATGCCCTTCATAATATTCCAGTGCACAATGTGCATTTGGCTTTTACGGACTAACAAGACAAGCTCACAACAGGATTGCACTTCTCGATTGATTCACCCCGCATCGCCACCTCTCTTTAGGTGCCGCTCTCGTCCAGCATGTCACCCGTCCGCCTCCACTCATCCAACCCGAACCTCTGCGCCGAGATGGGGGACTTTCAAGCTCCCGCCTCCCGGCTAACAGACAGCGTCGAGTGTACCAGTGACTACATTAAACTACAGGAGGAATTCTGCACCATTGCCCACAAAGGTAAACATGAAAGCAAGCATGACTGAAGAGCGTTGCCATGCCCCAACCTTATGTTTTGAAATTCTGTTGTTGCAATGTGGTGACAGCTGACTTAACCCTTTCGTGCAACAACGTCAGGAACAAACGGCTTTATGTTTGGTCACGAAGAATGAAACTCTTATGTCATATTACAAATGGCCAAACATTTGCACATATACCAGTACACTGAAAAGTCGACTAAAATGGGTTTTTTTCCTGTCGTCGCTTTTTTTCCCCTCTGAATGCACATGATTTTGGAATGTCTCACACACACACACACACACACACACACACACACACACACACACACACACACACACACACACACCGCGCTGCTGCCTAAGGGCTTAGGTAACAACCGTCATGGCTCACCTGTTTTGGGGGGTTTGGTCATGTGATGTTCGCAAGCTGAGCCCTTTGGCACGGTGATGTCATTTACAGTCGACGGCCAGTGGCAGTACAAGGCAAAATGGCTGCACGCTAAGATGGATTAAAAAAAAAAGGTCAATTATTTTTTTCACATAATTCATATTCCACAAATGTAAGAATTATATAGAATATATTATTATGAAGATATTTTTTTTTGTACTTGACTTCCCCCTATAAAATGTCAAAAAATTGTTGCAGCCACACCGTCAATAGATTTACACCAAAATATTATGGCTTCTTCCTACTATTTACGGCAGAAGGTTGCGGTGCATCAAGTCGGGCGGTGTTTCCAATAAAAATATTTGGCCAAACGTCTTCCATGCGCAGGTGGCTTAAAGAGCATATGTGCGTTCGCTTATAGACAAGCAGTGGACAGTGAGGCATGTCACATGTGTGATGCCGTGCGGCTGCAGTCGACTAGCTCGGAGGCATTGCTCCATTACGTAATATAGTCAGCGACGGCATCCCTCTCTGTCATCCCTCTGCACGCTCACAAGGCAATTTTACGTGCCATCGCATCGATGTGCTACTCAGTGGCTCTGAGATTTGCATTTGAAATTCTGTGCCAAACAACTCGGCGTGGTCTCGAACCTGATATCGCGCTTCACTCTTACACTTATGTAATGTGTTTTAAGAACGCTCCATAGCATTGACGCACCAAGCCAAAGCCGCCGGACGTAATTAAAATCAATCAATCAATGAATCATGCTGCATAAGTGATCATTGTCGTTCTTGCGTCATTCTATCTGTACGCAGTCCACACTCTGCTCAAGTCAGCCTTCAACACAGTAGCCATAGAGAAAGAGAAGATCAAGCAGATTCTGTCTGACCAGGACCAGTCCGACCAATCGGCTCAGATCAACTCCCTCAGGAAGTCTCTATCACAGGTAATGAGCCCCTTCCTTCACTCCTAATAAATGTGTCTGTCAGACATATTTTTTGGTTATTATGACACTGGTTACAAAGAAAATTTGAGAAAAGTGCCGACTAGTTAATAACTCCTCCTACACTGCCTCTACAATGTTCTGAAATACTGTATAGTAGGTTCAACGAGCCGCACTCACAGCATAACGTGATATGAGAGAGCGTTGACGTCCAATTGTCTTTTCTTGAAACTAATTGGCGAGAAAACGAAATGTGCCGTGGACTTCATTAACGCTGCTCCTTGGTCTGTCTTCTCTGGCCCAGCGACTTGCTGTAATTGCACTGCTCCTCATCGACTGTTTCCATCACAGTGGTAAAATGGTTCTGCCCTCTTCATAGTGACAAGCTTATGCGACAACATTGTCCAAAAGCTAGAGGTCACATTTCTTGGCAAAAGCCTTGTGAGTGTGTGTGTGTGTGTGTGTGTGTGTGTGTGTGTGTGTGTGTGTGGGTGTGTGGGTGTGTGGGGAGGGGGGGTTGTGGGGGTGTGTGTGT
>CAAKHF010013814.1:0-14518 GCA_901007745.1 Hippocampus kuda
CAATGAACTGTCAGTTGTTGCGTTAGCATTTGATGTGGCGATGGTGACAGACTGTTGTTTCTGTATGTTTGTTGCAGAATAACGAGACACCGGACACCAGAGTGTTCGTTATGTGCCGCTGTATTCAAAACTGCCGGCCGCACAAACAAGCGCACGCACTTCCCCCGTGCTGCTGGGGCAAACCATTCTGAAAGAGGGGGGTTTCACTCCCCCTAACAACTGTCGCCATCGCCACATCAAATATGAACGCAACACCTGCTGCGTTAAGGAAACCTGGGAGATTTAACATTACAATAATGGCAGGTTATCGAAATATAATTGAAAATGGCCACATTACATTGAATTTGATGCAATATATGAGCAAAAGTAAAGGAAAAATAAATAAAACTTTTTTTTTTAAATAATGCAATGAAATTATTTAGGGGGGCTAAAGACATTTTTAGGGAGGCTGAAGCCTCCCTAAAATAGGCCTAATGACGCCCATGCTGATAACCATATTTTTTTCACACACACACACGCACACACACACACACACACACACACACACACACACACACACACACATCTTTATTTATATAGCACTTTCACAACAGTTGTAACAAAGTGCTTTACAGAACATTTAACAAGTATTATACAAATAAACAGTTAAACAATACATAAACAAAAATGCTTGCAAAAGGCAAGGTACTAGGGAACACCGAGAGTAAACAAACGAAATGTCAAGAAGCCAATAACAAAGCCAACGAGCAATAAGAAAAAATACAGGTATATATATACTTAACTAGAATCTATGAAAAATCAGAGAGACTAAGGAAAGCATCAAGAGGTCTAGAAAACAACACTTGAAGCACAACAGCGAGCATAGTCAATAATCCGACAGAGAGTTGCGGAAGTCCTTAAATACAGGGCTAATGATGATAGGGAACAGGTGCGTCAATTGGAGGCAAACCCACTTCCCTACAACTGGGGCTGAAAACAAAATAAACAGACAGGCATGACAGTACCACTCAACGGATACCCCCTGGCGAACTATCTAGTTTGGACGGATGAGCAGTATGGAAGGCACGGAGGAGGGACGGATTCAAGATCCAGTAATGGGGGACCCACTGATGCTCTTCCGGTCTATAGCCTTTCCAGTCAACCAAATACTGCACATCTCTGCCGTGGCCTCTGGAGTCCAATATTTCCATGACCGTGTACGGAGGTTCTCCATCAACAATGCGAGGAGGAGGTGGAGGGATAGGCGGCGGCGCCAGCGGATTGGACTCCACGGGCTTGAGCAGCGACACATGGAAGACTGGATGGACCTTGAGAGTAAGTGGGAGGCGGAGTTTGACAACCACTAGGTTCACGATCGCCTCAACATCAAACGGTCCGATGAATCTTGCTTCAAACATGTGTGAGCTGCCCACCACATGCAGATGCCACATGTAGACCCAAACCTTATAGCCCGGACAATAGTCGGGTGCAAGAGGTCGTCGCCAATCAGGGATTAGTCGATTTCATTCAACCGTGAGTGACAATGCTGCTCTGGTCTTTCTCCAGACACGATGGGCCCACTTCAGATGGAGTTGTATGAATGGGATGTCCACTTGGCCTTCTTGAGAGGGAAACAGAGGGGGTAACCGTACGCAGCCATCAACAGGGACCGACCTGTAGCAGGTGAATTGAGTGTGTTGTGGGCGTATTCAACCCATGGAAGCTGACTGGCACATGATGCTGGTTCATGGAGAAAGACACAACAGAGGCCGTCTCCAGGTCTTGGTTGACATTCTCACTTTGACCATCAGATTGCCGGTGATATCCTGAGGCTGGCTCCCATGGCCCTGCAAAACGTTTTCCACACGAGACACAAATTGAGGCTCCCGATCAGACACAATGTCCATAGGAATACCATGGAGTCGGAACACATGGCAGATGCACAGCTGAGCAGTCTCTAATGACGATGGAGGCTTGGGTAGAGCCAAGAAAAGAGCCAGTTTAGAAAATCGGTCCACCATGAATGACCAATTTACCTTGGGAAACGGGTAGGCTGGTAACAAAGTCCAAAGGTATGTGATCCCAAGGACAAGACGGTACAGGCAATGGCCGAAGTAACCCAGCCAGAGGGCGGGCGGCGTGGAGTCTTGCCACAAGCGCAGGCCACCAGAACCATTGATTTAATAGGGCTAGCGTGCGGTTAACTCCAGGATGGCAGGCAACTTTCGAAACATAACCCCACTGTTACACCGCAGAATGAAACGTCGCAGGTAAAATAAAAGCCCTTTGGGACAATCCCCCAGAACTGGGGTTTCTCTTAAAGCCGGTGTGATCCTCTGCTCAATCACCTAGCAAAGCATTCCCACAATGCAATGACCAGGAAAGATAGCTTCCGTCTTGGTTTTCATCCATCGCAGAATCTTAGAGGCGGGAAAGTGCATTGGGCTTTTTATGAAGGGGACCCTTGGCGGTAGGTAAAAGTGTACTGTAATTGAAGCGAGTGAAGAGTAGAGCCCATTGTGCCTGACGTGAGCTTAATCATTTGGCAGAATGGCTGTAGGCCAAGTTCTTATGGTCAGTAAATACAGTCAAGGGCTCTTTAGCTCCCTCAAGCCAGTGACGCCACTCCTGTAGTGAAAACTATGGCCAAAAGTTCACTGTTTCCCACATTGTAAGTAGCTTCGGCAGGTGTGATTCTTCTCGAGAAGAAAGCGCAGGGGTAAAGTCTCTGGTCGACTGAGGATTGCTGAGATAGTATCACCTCCTCTCCTCGACATCAAAATGTAAGTCAGGGTTAGGATGGACTAGAACATGTGGGTTAGAAAATAATTTTTTGAGTTTTTTTAACGGCAGAATCTGTATCATATGGCCATTTGAACGCAGCTATACTAGAGGTCAACTTCAAGGAGGCTGCCCTTTGGCTATAATTTCTAATGGCGTGTCTATAAAAGTTAACGAAGCCAAGAAACCTCTCCAACTTCTTCATAGTAGTGGGTGTTGGCCACTCTAAAATAGCCTGAGTCTTACCAGGACCTGCTCTGAGCTTTCCTTTCTCAATGATAAAGATTTGAACAGACTCATAGTGGAATTCACACTTTTCAGCTTTGACATCCAATCTGTTTTCGAGGAGGAGCTGCAAAATCTTACGACATGTTGGCGGTGTTTCTGAATGTTTTTCGAAAATATTAAAATATCATCAAGATAGACGAAGCAAAAAACATTGAGCATATCCCGTAAACCATCATTAATTAGATCCTGGAAAACTGCAGGGGCATTTGTCAAGCCGAAGGGAATTACTAAATATTTAAAAATGCCCAAGAGGAGTTTTGAAGGTGCTCTTCCATTCATCCCCTTCCCTGATCTGAACCAAATGATAGGCACTGCGGAGATCTAACTTTGAGAAAATAGTAGCAGCTTGTAAAGGCGCAAAAGCCGAACAGAGGTAGGGGATATTTGCTTTTTATTTTGATTTTGTTAAGTCCTGTGTAATCCACACAAGGTCTCGATGTCTTATCTTTCTTCTCAATAAAGAAGAAGCCTCCTCCCATAGGTGACGTTGATGGGCAGATAAGTCCCACACTTAGGGTACTGGAGATATACAGAACTTCTTTAGTGCTTGTTGTTCTGGCTGTGATGCCTGGTGCAGGCGAGAACTAGGAAGGGTTGAATTAGGCAAGTGTGATGGCACAGTCATAAGGCCTGTGAGGCGGGAGCGAGTGTGCCAGATCTTTACTGAACTTTGGTAAATTCCTCTGTAGGACAGCAAAGAGCTTCAACCACACACGGATCAATAAAACACTCGTCGGCACCCGAGTCCACAAGAGCCATAAGCTTTAGTTTGTGATCAACAAATGACACTATTCTGATAATTGCATTCATTCTATGTACGCTCGAAGCAGGGCTAGGAACTTGACAGGGAGCGGAACACTCGAGTTGATCTCATAGTTTTCTTTACTACCTGAAATAAGTCCATCTGTGTCAAATTCCCAATAACCCAATTGAGTAGACTTTGGGAGTGATCGTGAAGGTCTTGTCGGACAGGCAGACACCTGATGACCCTGAAGACCGCAGTAGAAGCACGAACCGATTTGACGGTGTTGTCTCCTCTCCTCTGGGGTAAGATGCCCTCCGCCTAGCTTCATGGGTTCGTTGCGGGGTTTAAAAAGTTCCACAGCTGGCCGTCAGTCAAGATAGAGGGTCTCGGCTGCAGCGCAGGGATGTTCTGAAGCCTGTTCCTGGCATCTCTCCCTCAAGAGATTGTCTAAGCGAATGGCTAGTGCAATGAGTTCCTCCAAGTTAGTAGAGTTATCCAGTGCTGCCAATTCATCTTTCATATTGAAACTACCTCGGCTGAAGATACTACACAAGGCGCGGCCATCAAAACCACTCTCAGCGGCCAAAATACGGAAAGCAATAGAATAGTCAACAATGGACCCAGAACACAGTCTAAAAGCCAACCTCCCTCCTCCCTTCCCTGAACTGGGTGGTGGAAAACGCTAAACTCAGGGAAGGAGGACCGGAGCTCGGGCCATACGTTGCTCACTGCCATTGCCCAAGATGCAGCTTGAAAAGTCAAGAGACTCATGATAAATATGACTTAGGAACTATCTTGGGAGTATGTAAAATGTTGCTGGTCAAAAATGAACAAGCATTGGTGAAGGAATTGCCTGATAAGTCCGGGCTCACCTCCATATTTTGACGGATGGGGGAAATTTGGTTCCCAGCAAAAGTTAGGGGTGATACTGCGATACTAGCAGTTTGAGAATCCAATGGGGGCATCCTTTCCAACACGCTGGTCCAATTTATACAGACGCTCCCCAGCTAACGAACGAGTTACGTTCCGAAGGATCGTTCGTTAGCTGAATTCTTTCGTAAGTTGCTTCAGTGCTATATTTTGTATGGAATGTATGTTTAAGGCTTATATAAGTATGTTTCAGGTTTATATAAATATAATAAAATGAAGTTTAACTTACTTTTGGAAGATGTACTCGAAGGTTTAAGAAATTGAGGGTCCAAGAGAAGAAGATGATGGTTGATGAGTATCTTCCTTGGAGGGTGTAGTAGAAACTGGCCGAAAGAAGCGATCTAACAACGATTGCACAGTTTTCTTCTTTTTCTCATCATAAATGATGTAGTAGCACTGTATGGCATCATTCATTTGATTTGCAACCTTTGTGCAACGTTCAACATTCGGGTCTTGCTGCTCGAAGAGTGCGATGGCTTTCTCTACGAGCGAAAACCCCTCGGCCAAGAGTTCCGTCTCGGACTTCTTCATGGGGACAGGCGTTTTCCTCCTCCTAGCGGGCTAGTAGCGCGGGCTTGGAATAAAATAACAATAAGAACAAACCAAAGAATTTCACGTGCTATGTCATGCAGTAAAGGCTTGGTGACGCTATGAAAGTGACAGGAATCCAAGTAATGTTGGTAGATTTGATGCAGCTCTTGTTATTGGTCCAGTTTCGTTGATATTGGACCCATGAACATGACGTCATTCCCTCTATTCGCAATACCAGTGTGATAGATATACTGTTCATCCCTACTTTCAAATGATTACTTTAGCAACAAAATTACAATGCACGTATGCGTATGTACAGTGTGTGTGTGTGTGTGTGTGTGTGTGTGTGTGTGTGTGTGTGTGTGTGTGTGTGTGTTTTATCTTTTTCGAAGTGTTTTGAAGTGTTCACCATGTGCTAAACTGCTGCTGGTCGTGAAGTGAATGGAGTTGAGTTCAACCACACAGCGCTTGTACATAGAAATTTTTGCAGAGAAAAACATGACGAATCATATGCATAAGACACGTCTATTGGGTCACCCGCATCTCCGGACACCACTACCTGCTTTTCCATCTGCTTGTATCAAATGTAAAAGCCAGCAAGTGTATATTCAAAGGCCAGTGTGTATATATTCACACACAAATGATAGGAAGTGCAAATGTTTTTTCGTGTCAGAAATTACCTGCAATTCAAGCTTTGCACCAGAGGCGTTCAAGTCCAAGCCTCTGGTCAAGCTTCAGTATGTAGCTGACGTTGTGTATGGCTGAGTGTTCTGGGTGGGGGAAGAAAGGCCATATGGGTGTTAGTTCGACTGTGATATATCCACCGGATATTCAATGCTAAAGCCTACATTTCTCCGCCTTAACGTCTTGTTTCTTGCGGTCAAGGGAGGTTATCTTACCCTGGTGGTTTTGATCTTGTTGCCTGCATAGCACATCCAGCCCGAGTTGTCAGGAAGCGTCTTGCATTCTTCTCCCTCCAGGCAAGGCTCCATCTCACACCACCACTTTCCAATTACGATGGACGCTGCGTGCAGCAAAGACAAGCGAGACAGTAATGTAGGTGTCTAACAAACTGCAAATCCAGCCAGGCATTTTAAAACCAAAGCCCAAAGTGGGCAGTAAGTAACCAAGGCCGGCATTTTTCTTGTACTGTATTATTTTTTTTATACTGTATACGTAATTTTAGATTCTTTCCTGATTAGATGCAGCTTGGGTGAAAGTGATACTTTTCACAGATTGAGTGGCAGGTGTGAGTATAATGTGGCCCACGTTTGTGCCGATGGAGAAGAAAATTGCCTTAAATACAGGGCAAATAGACACTAATGGGTCATAATGTGCTATGGTGAGTCTGTCAAAGCTGAGATTGACACACTTCTGATTGCTGCAGCCAATTGCAGGAATATTTGCAAAAGGGAGTCAGGATGAAAGCTGCTCGTGAGAGATTTTCACAGTAGACAGTGTGCCCTTTTTGTGTGTGGATCGCGCAGCAGAAATTTGACAAAGCATGCACAGCGCCATTGCATCTACATCATTCAATGTTTGTTACTTAGGCTTGCTTTTCTACTCTTGCTCATGCTGCGCCACACATACAGTGGCATCGTGGATCGAACTGTCTGCTGTCATACGTGACATAATCCCAGGGAAAATTCTCTCTGGCATGAGGCATTTCCTAAGTGACAGATGCTTTTGCTCCACTGTCGGAAAAAAATCCGTTTATCTTTTTCGTTGGCCGCCGATTAAAGGGTTGAACCGACAAGCTGACTTTACCACTCCACAGTGACGTTTTTTTGCCCTGAGGTTGACTCATTGCGAATCAAATACAGTAATCGGGTTCTTTCGATTTTACGGAGGAGTTTGTACTGACCTGTCTGCTGGAGTTGTCAGACTATAACGCTCTGTGGAGCAGCAAAATGTCCGGCCAACACGGCAACACAGCCATCATGCTTATGCCTGAGTCTGATAGTATGAAAATAAGATGTTTTGGGATGACAATTGAAGGGATTGAAGGGATTCAAGGTTCAAGATGTTCATCATGGGTCGAGTGAAAAAGTCGCGGATGGGAGAAATTTGAAAAGTGTATGTTGTGAATTTGTGCCGTCTCCGATCGGGTTGTGTGTCCTCTTTGAGGCACAGTGGTCAAATGTGTGGTGTAGTGGTGGGAAGGTCTACCCCACACTGGAGAGGTTTCTGGTCCCTTGACACGAGGTGATAGAGTTAGTCAGTGGGCCATTAGCCTAGGACCCGTTCGCTATTCTGATCGCCAGTAGTCTTAAAATATTCATACCAGAGGCATAAAGTGAAGCTTCATCTTTGCCACCAAAATGTTACTGCACGGACAACTGCGTGATTAAAAGAATTGTATCTATAAGCTGGATTGCATGGGTTAAGATGGGACATTGTTGGCAAGCGCCAAAACCATGTGACATTTCTCCTGTTTCTCTCTTTCCATTTCACTTGGGCTTTTATTCTATTTGAGGATACACTTGCCAATGGTTCCATTTTTGGTCCAATATTTGAACACGCCTCTTGGATCCATACAGCTGTATACACCAAAGTCAGTATTGTTCAGCAAATGCCACTTTGAGGGTTACAAAGCGATGCAATTGTTGCGATGCTGGTAGTGTGTTGTGATAAACGACGTCTATAACGTGAGCAAACAGTGACATTCTTAGCCATTTAACATCAAATTGTGATTATACCAATGCCATTTCACGTTACACCACTGCCCTCGTTCCTCGCCACAGTTCTCAAGGTGCCAATGCTATGAATCTTTTAAGACTTGGTCACCGTAAGAGTCGAAGCTGATGAGGCTAACTGCTGCTCAATTAGGCTGCAATTATTCATCCACAGCCAGTTTACGTTTGTACTCTCGGCCTCGTACACATATATGAAGACTGTAATGCGTTGTTGGGCAGACATTTTGCTGATCCACAAGCATTGAGGTCGGGCGATGGCAGGAACCTGGCCGATTTCCTCCTCATGGGACACAAGACCGTTCGGTTTGTTGAAAACAAACATGCTCGCTCTCCAATTACAACAACTACAAGTAGTGTACTGGTGAGGTGTATTTTTAAAGGGCAAGTCAACCCCCACATTTCTTCAATGCACCAGTTTTTGTCCATCTCAGGGAGCGGCCATTTTGCCACTTGCTGTCGACTGAATATGACCCCACAGTTGCTCACGGCTCAGGGAACGACCAAACATGGCTCAGCATCAGAAAACGGTGATTTGACTGGTGAAGGCACATAGAACATGTCACTGAGAAGAAAATATTTGGGGTGACTTCCCCATTCATCATTTACTTTTGTTTCTTTCTATGTCAATTTGTTGAATGTGTAAAACTGGTCCTCGGTGCAAAAAAGGTTGGGATAACTGGCGTTCAAACTCGACATCAATTTCATGTTTTCTTTCCTGTCAGACTAATAAATACGTAGAGAGAACAAGATTGGTGCTCAGCAGGCCTCCAGTCCAGTCCTCTGCCACGGTAACATTTAAAACACGGTGTGCTGAATGTATGTGTTTTGCAGGATAGTTTTTGTTTTCAAAATGTGGAGTGCCATTGTTATTGTTTTATTGTTAGTTAGCAGAAAACTTGCTAGTTCATTGAAGAGGCAGGAATATGTCCCCGAATATAATACTGTCAAATACTTTAGATGTCAGACTCTTTCATGATTTGGAAATTGTCATTCAGAAAGGCTCAAGCTGAGGTTCCAACTTCGAACCCTCGCCCGTAAAGCAGACGTGCTCCCCGCATACCCCATTGTGCTGGTCAGAGACCGCTTCTCTTCATTGCAAAATGGGTATGCAAGAAAAAGTTAAAAAGAAAGTCATGACCAAAAGCAAATTCCTGCCCATTTCTCCTATTTCAATTCACGTGATTTTTAAAGAAACACTGAATTAGTCATCAAAGCATTGCTAAAACAATGATGTGGGCCAGCCCCAGCAGGTTCAAGACATGCTGTAACAGAGTAATACTCACCATCAACACATGAAGGTCTGTTCCTGGTGGTTCCGGCCACCTTCCCCGGCAAGCAAGAACACTTGACTGTTTGTGAGCGCTCCTCAATGCGATTCTTATTACAGCAGCGGTGAGCAGCAACTACTTCACACGTGCCCCCCTCTGATAAGGAGAAAAAAAAAACAAACCTACAGTACATTAAATTGGCATCTCAGGGGGTGACCTCAAGCAACATTCTGCTTCCCGAGAACTTCTTGCTTTGGGTTTGCTTTTGGTTCATCCATTGAATGATATTTGTCCTTTTATTTGCATGATTTAGGTGAAATGCTGGTGCACACAATATTCATCCATAAATTCCCTTCACATTCATCGTTGAGATGGACTGTGTAATGTCCTGTAACAAGAATACGACAAAATATCACTGTAAACATGAATAATGAGTGTGTGTCGTACACTCTTTGAGGAGTCAAAGCCTGTGCAGCTTATTGATGTAGAAGAGGGATGATGAAGACACGTGTGTGAGTGCGTGCAGAAAAAAAAAAGTCCTATTAGTGGGAGAAGAGGTCTGCTTCAGGGTCATCATGAATATGGACATAGCCCCCGCTGTGCAATTATCACCAAGCTACGAGCTGCGCCCCAAAGGATGGGAAGCTCGGACCGAGTGGGGTCGAGCCACCTTGACCGCCGGGCCTCGCCCACCTGCTGTGTTCAGACTCTCCACTCCTGAGAGTTGCAAAAGGACCATGTGACAATTACAGCCGCCAGTGTGACACGAGATCAAGGGGGCTGTGAGGAGAAAGGGCTGAGGGGGCCTAAAGGTGGAGCTGCTGCTCTATATTGGCACGAAAGTGATAGTTGACAAGGAGCCGCCGCCTTGGCAAATGGGCTCCAGTTTGCGTGATTCGCCCTGCTGTATTTGAACATTTCCTTTTGCAACTTTCTTCAAAATGCAGATTTTCCGAGAAGCAGCCAAAACCTTGGTCAGTCCGAATCTTATGTATTCATTCCGCCGGGTTGCTTCCTTCATCTATTCCCTGCAGTGCTGAACCTATTCAGGGTCACATGAACGTTGCAGTCTCTCCCACCTGATTCAGGCTGTCCTTGGACTCATCACTTATCACAGGGCAGACACATCCAGTGTATACATCTTACCATCCATTTGGAGGTAATTTTACAATGACGGAGACAGCTCTTTTCCCAAAACTGCAAGTTCAAACCCCAATTCCACGCAGTGTACTTTGTGTGAAATGTAAATCGAAACAAATACTTTCAAATCCTTTTCGGCCTACATTCTATAGCGATGTAACAGTAACGGTTTTGTGACACTGCGAGTTCATCTGAGATGGACTGACGCAAAGTGGAAAAGCGAGCTGTGGTCCGACGAGTCTACATTTCAAATTGTTTTGGGAAAAACATCAACGTTGTCTCTGCTGGGCCAGTGAGAAAAGGCGTCTATCCACTGCAACCGTCTGACGCTAATCAGTGCATCCATCAACACCGCAGCACTGCTCAGCATTAGGCTTTGATATTGAAATATTTCCAAAAGGCTTACAAAGTAAATCAATAAATGAATGAAGTGGGGGCTAATGTGCACTTGATTCAAATGCACGCAAACTCACTAGACCAGACATGTCCAGCTCCGGGCCTGGAGGGCCACCGTCCTGCCTGTTTTCCAGCTCTCCCGGCTGCAACACACCTGATTCAGATGATCAGCTCATCAGCCAGCTCTGAAGCAGCATTAGAACGATCCTGATGATTTGAATCAGGTGTGTGAAAACAGGCAGGACAGCGGCCCTTGAGGACCGACTTTGGACAACCCTGCACTAGACAAACCTGTGACTTGAACAAAAGAAAAAGTTTCGCCCAAAAATCATCTGAGCAGTTATACTGGTTGGTAGATGAAATATAATTTCCATTGCCCATCCATGATCTGATCCACCTCTCCTCAGGAGGGCCCATCCCAGCCATCTTGGGGCAGCAGGCGGGGTACACCCTCAACTAGTTGCCAGCCAATTGAAATCATTGCAATGTTTTCAATGATATTCATTGTGCCGTTCCATAACTTTAATTGAAGAGAAGTTAGAAGCAAAACCAAGCTCTCGCTTACTGTAGTTTTTGGTTCCTCACTGATATTTGTTCTGTAGCAATATGACAAGAATATTAGTCCAAGCCCCAAAAACCCACGTCAGCCAAAAAGCGGCTTGAATTCAAGCAACAAATAGTTCTGCGTTGACATAATTGTACCATCATGGGGATTAGTCAACACAGCCCCACTTGACCTGTAGGAGGGAAGTAGATCACTCGACTTTCATGCACTTGATTCACTCGACCCTCACACTTATCAGCCCATTCCGATAAGCTTTCGCGTGGCTATGTGAGGGACTTGCAGTGCTCTTCTTGACTTGCCATTTCGCGACGATACGCTTGGCATTGCTATATGGGACACAACCAGTAAAAGGACACTTTCAGGTCATATTCCAACCAAAAGTGAGATGCTTATGCAGGTGTCTGTGAACCGACTCCAAACATGATACACGTTAACAGATGCCGGTTGACACCCGGACACATTTTGCTTTTCCGAAAAAGCAACGAAACAACCAAGAGAGAATGAATTCACATGCTCACATTTACTCTCCGCATTTGGGGAGAAGATGCCACTGGGCTGAATTCTTGGAGCTGGTCTGGAAGAATGTTTCTGGTTGTCTGATGCATTCAATAAAAGGGCAACGTTAATGGTGATGTGCCAGAGGAAGCACTGGGGCATCATTTGAAAACAACAGCCCACAGGGGTTTGTTCTTCTTAATGCATTGCCGTAATTGCAGAAGACAGCCCCAGATTCCTTCTTTGATCTATTAAAAAACACGCGGCTCAACAGAATTTACTTGCATTGCTTGTCGGCAGCAAACAGAGCAGAGATAACTCTATATTTGGAAATCATCACCTCTGAAGAGTGAATATATTAAAATCAAACTAACGCACTCCCGAGCAGGTACATCAACTCCTTTTCAACTAAAATGACTTGATGTTGTTCTGCCATTGAGTCGCTAGCGGATGTTTGTCATAAATGTCTCGCAGGAAGGTGGGGTGGGTGGGGTGGGGGACGCGCGGCGGGTGGTGGACCGGTGAGTGTTGGTGAAGATTATAATTGACTTGCGCGTGTGAGTCCAGGAATATTTTGATTGACAGTGACTCACAGGAATTTTCATGCGTCGGGTCAGTGTCAGTGCATAAGGTCTCAACGAGAGCTGCTGTGTTTCTGCTGCAGCCGTCTTCATTACGCTGAGGGGAGAAACTGGCAGGTAACGAGGCAACCGCGGGCAGCCTGCCCCTACGTCTCATTTTTACCTCCCCAAAAGTCCTGTGTTACAGCTGTAGGCCAATTTCTCTGGGCTGATTTGCCATTTGGCTCCTTTCTTACAGTATATTCTGCACAACCTAATAGAGTGGTGGGAAAATATTGAAATGTATCTGTTTGCAGTCAATCCTCTGTGCCTCAGTTTGATGGTGGCGAAGGCATGATCAGAAAAAGAGGAGTCAAAACAAACAACAAAATTTCAAGTGCCTGCAAGTGAAAATGATCCATGTCCTCTAAAACTGACATGCCACAGAAACAAGCGAGATAAAATTTGCATGATTAAAAATGGAGGCTTCAAATTTGTGAAAAAAATCAAACTCTACTACACGACCGGGAAATTTGCTGATTTGTCAAGCATCTTTCAAACTATGTTTGAGCTCCAGAAACATACAGTATGTGCTTAAAGGCTGTGGGGACTGGACTATATCCCCCAGAGTCATCACAGGGTATTTCCATAGAGTGACAATGAGGCGCTCTAAAGCACACACCGGCAGATTATTCGAAGGGAAGATGTATTTTGGTTTCGGCATAGCGAGCTAGATAAGTGCACGTTACGATTTCAGCAGACAACCGCTGATGCGAAGGAACGTGTTTAAGTTGAAATATAGAGAGTGAGGGGCCACTCATATCGGGGCTCAAGTGACCATCGCCGTGTTGAAAATTCACCAAAACTAAAACCCTACATCAGCGCAAATGAGCACAACATAAATTAGTTGTCAATCTTTGCACGTTTTCTACAATCATCTTCAATCATGTACAATGTATTGAGAAACAAACTTCTGACTTCACTTTATCACGTTACACGACTACACGTTATCATAGGAATTGTACCGCTGTCATCAGTGAAAATTAAGACCAAATATCTTTGTCAACTTAACGACTTAATCACGTGAGGGAGACAAGTTGCAACGAAAATGCTAGTCATGAGACGATAGTGATAACTAAATCTATTATGCCAGATTGTTCATTCATTCATTCATTCATCTTCCGAACCGCTTCATCCTCACTAGGGTCGCGGGGGGTGCCGGAGCCTATCCCAGCTGTCTTCGGGCAGTAGGCAGGGGACACCCTGAATTGGTTGCCAGCCAATCGCAGAGCACACAGAGACAAACAACCATGCACGCCCACACTCACACCTGTGCCAGATTGTTAACGTATAAAAACGAGACTAAATGTGGTTTACAAAAGACAAATTCTGCTTAACCCTTCTGTGCCAAAACATCCCAAAATAGGAGTATTGACAAACAAACAAAAATAGATCTTCATGATTTATTAACATGTTGAAGGCGCTAACTTGTCCATATTGAATATTCCAAATTCAATGGTTTTTTTTTATGTATATGCAGATGATAGTTACTTTTACCCATAGCACAATACTGCTTTTTATTGCTTTTATTGTCCATAGAGGGCACCAACCTAAAAAGTAAATAGAAACTATATATGTATGGATAGGTCTGACGCCACTGAACATTTTGAGTGGTCGCAAGAAGCAAAATATTCAGAAATGACTTTGATGTTACACTTTAAAGCCACCATTCCAGTATGGAGCCTTTTTTCCGATGTGTTGTTAAAAAAAGTCAACGCAGAAGGGTCTCTACATTTTTCTTAACGAACATGAAACGGGGCTAAATATCACGATTGTGACGGAATGTCATGTGTTATTTCTGTTCTCTGGCATTATTATAAACCCCTGGGGTCATTGTGGCAATAACACAATTTCTTATTTCAAGGCAAGGTCCGAAATGATGAAGTCTGCATTTGATAGACTCGTTTAAAATACTAAACCAAGAAGGAGTATGAGGCAATGAAGCAAAATAACACAGGCACCCGTGCGCGCGCGCACACACACACACACACACACACACACACACACACACACACACACACACACACACACACACACACACACACACACACACACACACACACACACACACACACGCGCACACA
>CAAKHF010013815.1:0-16745 GCA_901007745.1 Hippocampus kuda
TGTGTGCCCTGCGATTGGCTGGCAACCGGTTCAGGGTGTCCCCCGCCTACTGCCCGACGACAGCTGGGATAGGTTCCAGCACACCCCCCCCCCCACGACCCTTGTGAGGGTAAGCGGATCGGAAAATGGATGGATGGATGTCTTCACAGTTAGCATCAGGCTGGCCGATTTATCAAGATTAAGATATCCTTTATTTGTCCCACACTCGGGAATTTTTCAGCCTACAGCAGCAAGATTGTGGGTAGAAAGAAGAAAGAAGAAAAAAAAACACTGCTCAATTAAGTGCAATATAAATACAAATATGGATAAGGTCGCAGTGCTATTTACAATTGTTGTTCACATCTTTAATTAATCTTATTTTGATATTTTATTTATTTATTTTTTATTCAGCAGCCTGACAACAGTCGGTAGGAACGAGCGGATTGATTCATGTGGTTTGATTTGACATTTTTGGTGTTGAAGCATACAGCATTGCTGGGAGTGGCAAACACTTTGAAGGTCTTATTTGGAGAATTGCGAGAGAGTGAGTCTTTTTTTTCGCTTCCTGAAAGTGATGTTATTCGATCGTCTCCCATTTTTGGACGAGAAGGAATACTTTTTTTAAAAAGTGTGCTTTCATAAGTAACCTCGCTCCGCTGTAATGACGGAACGTGTGAAAGGAAGGAAAGACGTTGGGTGTGGGGGGGTGTCAGTGACAAGAAAGGGAAAGAAAGAAGGAAGCTGAGCTGGCAGGTTTAAAACAGGCACGTAGCGCTGTGCAGCGCTACAACATTCACTGGCGAGCTTTGTCACTCTCGCTTAGATACACCTCTTCATCTATTAAAATCAATCCATCTGATCAATAAAGGGGTTGGGCGTGACCCCTTGCTCCGCTTGAATCTTAATTCTCCATCTTAAATACTGGCGAGTGCCTCGCGAGCTTTTCCAAGGAACAAGCTGCCGCTTAATTGGCTGGTTTTTATTTATTTTTTTGCTTTGTGTTGTGAGCCAAATTCACAAGCCAAAAATGATTTTAAAATAATGAAAATGCAATTGCAATCGTCAAGCAGGAATGAGACCTCCGTCGTTGATGAACTTGTGCCACGTCGGAGAGCAAAAAAAAAAAAAAAAAAAAAACATGCAGAGAAGTCGTTTTGGCACTTCTGCCAACGACCCGGACGAAATTTAGCTCCACCCCAACACACAAAGAATTTTGTCACTCAATCAAGATGCGTCACTTCCTTAACACAAAGAGTCTTGGCGCCCTCATCATGCACCAAAAACGTGGGAGTAGCGGGGGGTGGGGGGTGTTAACTCTACTTGTGTCCCAGTACTTTTGACAAAACCATCAAGTGACTGTTTGTCGGAAGGTGAATGTTTCTCCTGATGGCTTGTTTTCCCAGAAGGAGCAAAAGCAAGGCCTCTTTTCTTGACTTACCTCAAGTGTTATGGCCGCTTTCTATTGCATTCATTTGAATCACTTCAAGTGAACGCTAGCAAGAAATGCTGACAGAAGGGCCTGGGGATTAGCCACAGTAAAAGTAGATACTCATTCTGGATGGACAGCTTTGGCAATCTCAACGTCTTTTTTTTTTTTCTTTTACGAGGCAGAAAAATGACAACCAAAAGCCCTCCCTTTATATACTGCGGCGAAGAGGAATGTGTATTTTGGAAGGGGCCGAAAAGCTAATATGTTTGGGGAAGGTAAAGCGACAAAGTAGACTAATATGAGGTAGCGGCGAAGAGAATTCAATCAATAAAGGGCACTCAAGGGAAGTTGTTTAAGTCGGCCAACGTTTCCAAGAACATGGATCCACGCCGTGAAGTACGTCGCCGTGTTTGTCTAGGATACAACGGCGGTTGAACTGCGCCGGAGTCCACAGGAGCCAAAAATGAGAGACAAAGACTACGTTCTTATGCCAAAACAGCTGTTTTCATGGCAAAGACGTACGTTGGAACATTTGCTCCACGGCAAAGGGTACGAGGCGACTGCTGGCATCAAGGAAAAAAAAAAAAGAAAAAAAAAGAAAAACACAGCACTCATTGTAACATTCATGCCCTGTTCCACTTGTGAGGCACACATGCGTCTCCATCACAGAGACAGAGGAAACCACTTGTTGACTGATATGTATATCTTGATATGCCATTTGTCCTTAAAATTACATGAAATGAATTTCGATTATCTCTTTTCCGTTCAAACTACGCTTAAACACACTTTCTGAACAGTTGAATCGATTCGTCATGCCAAGAGAGTGAGGCCCATGAATTACATAATAGTTAGTGTAGCAATAGAGCTAAGCCAGTACACCCAGACATCAAAATAAAGCTAGAAACAAGAGCCCGGACGATTAATTAATCAACCAAGCGATTAAATCAGACGATTATGGCCTGTCAGACTTCAGCCAAAATAATCGGCCAAGTGGACGATGTTTGCCGATTGTTTTTATGTTTACATACTCAAACTATTTGCAACAGCTGGACACAAGTAAAATTGGTTTAATTATCTGTTCCACAAAATAGATAACTAAATAAATAAATAGAGCACTGCGGGGGAGGGGGGATGTGGGGGGCGGGGTGGCTTACACATTTTCAAAAAAGAAAAATGTTATTGTATTGCACACAAAACACAAAAGAGAATGTAAGTGGATCAAATAATTTGTGGGTGAGTTACTGTATGTAATGTACCTTTAAGGGGCGTGACCTGACATCAGGATCTGATGAAAGTCAGCTAGCTTAATGCTAACGTGATGTGAACGCAATAGCCAAGCTAACACAATTTCACAAAGATGTTACGGTAACTATCAAACAACTACTACTTCAACACACGCAGAGCAGCAAACAAATAGTCTTTGCTAACCGGACAAAACTATTTTACAGTTTCAAACTATAGATTTAACATGAGACTTTCTCTGCCTCATCTTCTTGCTTCTGAATTACACCGCATCTTTTCCAGTAGAGCTCAGTGCTGCCTGGCATGTTGTGGCAAAATACGGTACTACACTGAAGCTGAATAAAACTAAATTTGGACTTGCCTGTCAACGGTTGAAACCCATTAAAAAAATGATTGCTTAAAAATCTCGGGTTTACTGTCCACACACGGCTACAATTGACCAAAACGGCCAGAGACGTGACACAGTAGTGCATTCGAGGAGACATGTTGCACAGCTCCTCAAATTAGCTAACTTCACAAAAAGGCACTGGGCACCGCTTGGCCCGGATTAGCCAAGCTCCGCTGAGCGCTTTGTCAAGCCCCGGGACGACAACCTGGTCACAGTCCCCTTGTTATCTCATTTCAAGAAAACATGGTCTTGAATGAAGCATTTTTGGCCCAACCATTACGTTCTTGCATCGAGCACACAGGGCCTTAAATTGTTCTTCATATTGTCTTGCCCACCACTGAGTCATTTCTGACGGCAGTAGGAGAGCTGCTTACAGGGCTTGGGGTTATTTATGTAATTCCTGTGAAAAATAAACACGTCTGTCCATGCCTGTGAGCAGAAATTAAACTCTTGACAGAGGCCTTCGCTTTGATGGGTTTCTCGGAGTCAGGGTTCAAAACCTGCCCTGTGAAGCAGCGGTCCCCAAACACCAGGCCATGGACTTAACATTTGGTAACGCATGTAAAAATATTTTATCCGCCAACTCACCGAAGGTGAAACAAATACAAGGCTCTCATTAATTACATCTACGCTCAGCATAATGCTAAATTGTACATTTAATACTCTGTTTGATTCTGTGCTGGTCTCTCAAAATATGTCTTTGTGTGAAACAAGCACACACAAAAAAAACACTGTAGTCGGCTCTTTTAAAGGGTTAAAAGACCACAGTGGGATTTCCTCTCGGCAGCTATCCAAGATTGCGCTTTGTTGCGTATGTTGCTTTTAAACAAATTAAAAACCCTGAACCCGTGAGGAGATCAGAGATCCGATCAGGCAGGTATTTTCCTCTGTTGTCTATTCATTCATTCCCTCTGATAGCATGTCTCTTGCAATTAGGTGATAGGGCGCGAGAAGCCCCACAGAGGAATCGGGGCCCCGCTACAATGAAAAAAGGCTCTTCGGGTTGTTTGGCAGAACGGCGTTACCTTGACTCACAAGTTTAATTCATTCCGTGACCAAGTTCATAACGCAATTCACATGTACAGAAAATTAATTCAAGATGGGATCGGAACATCGTTTTCTTTTATTTCAACAGTGGAACTCCGACACCGGTAATTCCCAGCCACTATAAAAAAACAAAACAAAAAAAAAAATCTAACTTGACCTAATAGGGCAGAAAAATATTATTTAATACAACTGTAGTCTAGTTATCTTGCTAACTAGCTAGCCATCTGTCTACTTAGCTATCAAGCTAACTGTCTTCGTATCTAGCTAGCTAGCTGTCTCTCTGTCTGTGATTTAATTGGGTGACAGCCCAAAGAAGGAAAAGAAAACAAGGGGGAGAAAAAAAAAAAGAGACTTTAAGACTCTTGTCTGGGCAAGACTGATTGACGCATTCCGTGCAACAGAATGGTCATTTTCAGGTGGTGTCATTCCCTTGGCTGAGTCCACTTCTTCGCTCTCTCTCACACTCGGGCTCCAACCCCTTTGGGGACTCCACTTACTCCTCGTCTCCCTTTTCCACTCCACAAACTTCAGGGATGGACAAAAGGCAATGGATGAAAAGCTATTTGAATTTGAAACAGAGCACCCACTATAAAAAGAAAGCAACATGCAGCTCAGCAATGCGGAAACATAGGAGCTAGTTTACAGTGGCTCTCATAGAACTCCAACCCTGAAAAAGTACCGTAATGTAAAAATTACTGCAAAATTTATGAATTCAAAAAGTTACGGGCAAAATCCGGAATGAGAGAATGTCCAGAGTGAGGGATCCTTTTACACTTAAAAAAAGAAGATTACGGAGTGCAATGATGCACAACTGGCGTACCATAACAGCACGTTTGCCATCGCTAACACACGACAAGGTGTCAATCTTAGCTAATTTAAACCTACGACCGCTGCTGCGAGCATAAGCGACGCCCCAAGCACTCAATGAGCCGACCGGCTAACCTGAGCAACGAATAGTAAACTTGTTGACACACGTCTTGTATCGTGCACAATGTGAGGATGGCGACCTGAAGTGGACACTAAAGAGACCCATACACACAGTTTCTATCTACATAGACCACATTACCCAAGATCAATATTGCCTTGAGTATCAAGGCACCCTTGCAGAAAAAGAGTAAAAACAGTTCATTGGTGCTGCATGCTTTGAATGGGGAGAAATAGCACCATCTGGTGGAAAAACAAATATACAAAGGATTGCATTCGAATGTTAAGATAAATGTGGCATCAAAAATGGCACTTTTTAAACAGGAAAATTATGGTTGCCGTTTTGTGTGGGGGGGGGGGTATAGCTTTGCCATGTTTTGCTCATTTAAAGAAGTCTTAGAAAGGAGAGGACAGTCCCTTAAAAAATGACTGTAATCTTTTAATAAATTATTACCCTTTGTCCAACTTTAGTATTAATTTTAATGCAGAAGCACACATCCCGGCCCCTGCAGGGGCAATTCTTGCATTTTCATAAATTCCTCTAAGCGGCATACTAAAATGAAAAAAAAGTCTGATGCAACAAATGATCATAATAATATTCATAAGCATTTCAGGGCATTGCACAGCACTCCCCCAGGTTTTATTTGCATTCAATACTGGAGGGTCCCCATCACGGATCTAATATGGACACCGAGCATCGTGGCAAAGACAAATTTTGGTGCTCCGGCTTTCGGATGGGATGCAAGTGGGCAGTGCAGGTGTGCCTAATGTTGTGTCCGGTGAGTGTGGAGCAGTGCAGGAGGGGAAGAAGGGGGAATGAGAGGTGGCACAAAGCACCCGGGAGGCCAGTGGACATTGACAACCAGCAGACACAACAACGCACTTGACACATCTCTCAAGTCCAACTCGACCACGATGTTTTGAAAGTTTGGCCAGCATCCATTTGAACAGTTTATAATGAGCATATTGCATAATACATGGGGGGGAAAAGGGCAAGCACTGCAGGTTAAATCCCAAGTGTCTCAATTAAAAAGGCTGGCTGACTGAGGCGGTTTTAATGTTAATTTGGGGCTACTGTGACAATTACATGAATAAATCACTCCCTTTATGCGTTTTCCAATGGTACTGTAAGAGTCCGGCGAGAGAATCTGGACTCGTTTAGTGTGTGGCTGCGAGCTACGCAGTAGGAAATTGAAGGAAAAATAAGCAGAAGGATGCAAGACAGTAATGGTCTTGCACATTTGGTGGGTTAAACCAACATAAATAAACAACCGAATGTGGAGCGCAGCACACCGAACAGTTGGTCTCACTTACCTTGATTAGTCTGGAGTGGAGGGAAATCTTCGGAGTTGTGAATGTGTTCCGCGTTATTGGACAAAAAAAAAAAATCCGCGTGATCGCCAAGGGAGTTCGGTGCAAACTACTCCTCCCCGTCGCACCTGTCTATGCCGAGTCCGGAGCCCGTTACGCCGGCCTGACATCCACCGGGGAAGGATGAGGGGTGGAGGGACTGCGCGTGTTTATGTCCCAGACTCCACCACCACCACCTGTCCCCGGGTCCAAAACACAAGCCACAAAAGAGTCTATGTAACGCGGCGACACATGGCCACACACGCGGTGGTGCGCGGAGGGGGTCACCCCGACTCAAGTGTCCTGAGGTGGGCGCCGCCGGCAACGGACCGGCCGCGCTGAGGTTGAAACCAAATTGTATCCGCTCGTTCGGTTCTCCCGTCCGGCTATCGATGCTCTCCGTGGCTCGTTTACAGTTCAGTTACACTCTCCTCTGGGCAGAGTGAGCACGGCCGCCCCTCGTCGGCTCATTCACATGAGCTCCAGTCTTCCCTCCCTCCCCGAGACGGGCCGGGCCAGCTGGGTTTGTTCGAAGGAGGTGGGAGGACTTCGGCGAGAGTCTTGAGCCTGGCGGCGTGTGGAGTCTCTCTCTCCCCGGAACCGCTGGAGACCAGTGAAGGAGAACCGGTGGTACTAAAACATGAAGTAGAATTACCCACGCACTGGAATGGAATAAATTAATTACTAATTAAGCACAGGTGGTAAAAGTACTGATTTTCTGTACTCAAGTAGAAATACCGATACTTGGGGGAGATAAAGACTGCTTCAGGTAGAAGCACCGATTCAAGTGTTTTACTTCAATAAAGTAATACATTCATGTTACTTCCATTGTCAGAATGGCAATCTGATTATTATTGCCTGTGTGGAATGTGAATTATACAACACAACACATTACAATACAATATTTGGCACTTTCACAACAGCTGCAGCTGTATATAGAAAAATACATCCGGTTTTATCCATCTCAGGCGGAAAATGACATCGTGATTGCGCAGGTAATGACCAATCACAGCTCAGGTGTTTTCTGGGTTGGGTCATGTGACATTCAGAAGCTGAACTGTGATTGCTTGGAACCAGAATCCTGAGCAAATGTGATGATGTCATTTTCAGTCGACAGAAAGTGGCAAAATGGCCGCTCCCTGAGATGAATAAAAACTTTGCTGCCTCACTCGTATTCCACATAGGCAATATTAATCAGAACACGGTGTTTAGGCAAGTGGGGCCACAGAAAACATTGTAAAAAAGTTCCTTTAAGTTGACTTCCACTTGAGGTAAAATTTTAAAAGTACAGTGTACTTAAACAGTGGCACAGATAGATTACATTTTTGTTGTTTCGTTTGCTGTCAGTTAAAACATCTTTCACTATTGATATGAATGGAAATGTCGATAATTCGGTTCAGCTTCCCTAAAAACGAATATTTGTTGTTGTAGTGTGTGTGTTTTTAATAAGGAAAATAGCACTTTATAATATTGTACTAATAAAAACAATTACAAAGCCATTCCAGCACATCAATCAAACCCTGAATCAGAATTGGTCAGCCTTGGCAGTGGTCCCCTCCCTTTGCTCCCCAAGGTCTCAATGACATGTAAATGAAATCAAAACAAAATTTTGACTCAACAGTTTCATCGTAACAATACCAATGCTCTGCATTTAATATTTCAGGAATAAAAAAAGTAAATATTTAGTCAAACGCAAAAAAACAAACAGACTGTTATAATGATTCATAATGCAGTCTCTGAATTTATGATTAACAGCACGGGAACACAACGTCCTACTTTTCCCCATCAACTGCTGCACAATTACACCATGCATGCAAGAAAAGCAGCAAGACGTTTGTGAACAAAATCAGCAAAGGGGTTTTGGCTGCTATTACATATTTTAACAATATTTTTGCAGACTCATCAGTCGGAAAACAAAACCAAAAAAGATTTATTTGATGATTAATTTCTCATAGCATCTTTTGAAACAGAGTTACAAGATGCTTCACCATAAAAACAGCCACTGAACAAAATGCATTTATTGAGCAATTTGTCCTAACATAGGAAAACCTTTGCACTGGGAGACTGACGTGCTAACCAGTCGACCACCGTGAATTTTTCTGGATGCATCCCTTGGAGGAAATTGCCACATTTGGACATGTCTGTATTTAAGAGGCAAATTTTGTGGGAATAAAACGTAACTTTTACTGAATAAGAAATTTCAAAAAGAATTTCACAAAACTGGACAATTCCAATAAATGTATTTTGCTCAAAAATAAACAAGTTCAAAGGTACTATGTGTATAAAACTTAAAAATAAAATGAGAGAACTTACTTGCAGCCAACTCCAACATACTCCCCGGGTCAAACTGACCCAGGAACATGATTACACTTTCTCAGTAACAAACATAAAAGGAGGTTTAATGGATATCGACGCGTCTTATTTCCGGTACCTGGCCATGTGATATTCTTCTTGCTTCTTCAAACAATGTCAAGAGAGGACACCATGTTAACAAGGACGTTAAAAACTTCCGTATTGCTCTTCGGCACAACGCAGACGCTTGTGTGCGTCTTGCATGAGAAGCTACACCTGGGTCGGCGAGAGATTGAGTGCATGAGGAGTTTTCCATTTGTCTGCGTCCAGGGAGTGTTTATGTCCAGAGTGAAAACTTTATGGCTTTGTCCGGGCCGCGGCTAAGCTCTGTTGGACGATTCTCAACAACCCATTTCAGGCTCCTGAAACACACTTTAAGATTGCCAATGAAGAGACAGTAAGTCGATTGATTAGTCTTGTAATACTGAGTCGTTTCTAAGTTGCATACTTGATCAAATTCAAGCAAATCCTATTTAAATTTTGGGAGAATTTATGGATCGACAAGAGTTATGCTTACATGGGAAGAAAGTTGTAAAAGTTCAAAAACATATCAGATGCAACATTTTGGCAAAAAGACCAAAATCATTCCTTCATACTGACATCTCCATTTTCACACTTGATTCCATTTCATTTAAGTATAAAGCGCTGAGAAAACGTTCATATCATTTTAGAAATGTAAAAATCTTCAATATGTATGACCACATCTTCCATCCAGCAATTTTATCCTTTCCCAAAAAAATTAATTAAAGTCACTGCCATTTATAGGACGAGCAATAAAAAAGAATGGATGGAAATTACGACAGGAAAAATAAAAAGCCAAACTGATCATCGTTTTGACTGCTAGATTTGAGGGATGGTCTCCTGACTGTCTTGTCTCGTCCCTTCGCAATATCCTTAAATGTAATGTTTGACACTTTCAGACATCCATTTTTTATACCGCTTGTCCTCATATAGGCCAGAGGGTGAACCAGAGTCCTGTTGGCCTGTTCGTCTGCAGGCATTGAAACAAAAAATGGGACGTTGAATTGACTCCATTTTATCCAGATGATTTTATTGCGTGCAATGACTTGACCAAATAAAATTGAGTATTTTCAACACCCCATTTTTTTTTCAGTGTGTGAGCATCTGGATTCGAGTTATGGTCTGCCGCAGCTCCTTGGAAGTGTTTTCATTTTGTATTTGTTTGTTTGACTGTCAAGTTCATCGCCGACTGCGCCTCTTCTCGGCAACACGTGAGGGCATTGCAGTACCTCAATTACACCAATTGTTGCATTACAATACTTCATTCAAGTGGCGGCATATCTGACGCTCGCTCGCACGTCCGATATTGCAGCGGTCCCCAACCTTTTATGCCCCTCGGACCGTAGCCATAGTACACGAAATGAGGTTTGGCGGTGGGATTATGAGGCGGTCTTTTCTCATATAAGAGCTCCCTGGACCCGCCAAAAAAGTTTCAGAAGCCCTGCTCTCGAAAATGCCACATCAATATTCTAGTGGCTGAACTTTAGTAAACTCCTGTGAGAAAGAGCTGTCTTTCTTCCCCCGCCATATGTTTCATCATGTTTACTGCAGCCGAGAAGCGACACTATGAGGCTGTTGAGGGTGATGCAAAACAACAACAGACTGAAACTGGCCATATAAATCCCCATAAAGCTGCTTTCATTCCAGGTAACGGTATCGCACTGTCATCGCATGCTTTGTCGTTTGGTCTCTTCCGCACGTCCCGATCTACTCGTAACTTATCCCGTCTTACGAACACCACAGAGTGCGCATACACGCTATCATCCGTAGCTGACACCACTCTAATATTTAGTTTCCCCTAAAGGGTTTCCTCAATTCCACCATGAGCCTTTATTATTCTCTTTGCCGCCCCCTTGCGCAGAACGAAACTTTGAGCCACGATTCAACAAAGGAACTTGGGCTGTTTTATCTTCTGTCAAAGTTTGTGTGATGCCAATAAATAAATAAGTATCTCATCCTTTTACTTTCATCCCGCTCGCAGTGTCGGAGCAGGCAGGCATTAGGCCCGAGTAGCATAAAAGTGAAAGAAAGTCAGAAGGAGTGAAATAACCCGATGGGGAATGCACTTTTTAATGTGACAATAACATGCCGGGAGGGTACCCAGACTGAAAGTCTTTGACCCTATATAGGTCACGTTGATTCATTTCGGTACCTTCTTACTTGAGTGTCTCACGTATGTGATTTACTTCAGATTAACTAATGACTGATTTGACCAGGGGTCACCAACATGGTGCCCAGGTAGCTCCCAAGCACCAGTTCAGTAGCCTGCCGGCCATCCATCTATTCATTTTCTTTCACTTATCTGGTGTCAGATCGTAGAGGCAGTCGCCTAAGCAAGGAAGCCCAGACTTCCTCTCCGCCCCCAAGCCACTTCGTCCAGCTCTTCTGGAAAGATCCTGAGACGCCGCCTGCCGGCCAGTCGGGAAACATACAATAGTCTTTTCGAAAATGTCTTTGGCCCCAGGGACGAGCCTGGAACTCATCACTAGAGGGCGTCCAAGAGGCATCTTCCACCTCGATGCTCATCGATGTGTTCAGTTAGCGGCGGCCCAATCTGGTCCAACCGTGAGCTACTGCAGCCACCTCAGTCAATCTGTGATTATTCTGGATGCGCTGCCAAGCTGAGCAGGTAGAGGGAAGGAGATCAAGTACAACTTTGGCGCATAATCATCGGTCGGCAGTCCAATGTTAGCTGCTGCCAAAAGCTGGCTCGCGAGTCAGCCGCCGACTGGCGAGCTGCCATCGTTGTCCCATGTCATCAAAGTCAAGGCACTGTATTCCATTGCTAACTATCTGCCGGCGCCAAGTGCTCCGAGCTAACTGACACACGGGTAGCTGTTATACCAGTCCTCACTTGTGATCAAATTTAAGAACTGTGCTATCTCGATTTATGAGTTTATTTCGTTAGCCGTCACGTTTGATCAATGTACAGTGAAGTCAGTTGCTAACATTAGCTGCAGAGTAGCTAGCTTGTACCATCTGCCAACATCATCATTTGTTATCAAAGTACACGTAGTGTCGTCAATTGCTGGCTGCACGATAACTCACCGCCACCGTATCAGTCTTAACTTATTATCGGAGTACAGGATGTGTCGCCCATTTCTAGCATTAGCTGCCGGTGTTTAAACACTAGCTAGCTGCTGTACTTTATGTTATATTGGCCATCACTACAGTGATTCTGAAAACAGGTTAGATTGACATGGCAACAAATGGAAGCTGAAATCCGACTGGATTAAAAAAAGAAATAAATATTGAACATAACCACTGTTGTTGCTGGTTTACTCCACTTCAAAAGGTGCAAATGTGGAGAAAAAAGCAAAACAAGAAACCCACCTATGGGTCTATGAGTTTTGGTGTGCGGCAGTGGGAGGGGCTGGGGGATCATGGCAACGAGCTGTCAAAAATCATACAATCACGCAGCAAGAAAAGCATAAATATTTCAGGGCCAGTCAGCTCCAATCCCCCCACTGCCACGATGGCATCTGACCCCCTTCGTTGGGGTGAAATAAGCCCCCGTGACAGCATGTCAGTAGATGCTTTTGAGAGAAAAAAAATGTGACGCAAAGACATTAAAACAGCGTGTTTGTTCCCCCCCACCCCCATTTTAATGCTGCAACGACCTTGCATTTTTTTTTCTCCATAAACTTCGACTACACCTTTGAAAGATGGTCTGTTTTTAAAGTCTTACAAAGAAGGTCCAACCACACCCCCCCCCCACCACCACCACCACAAATCACTTTAGCAATAACCTTTAAGCCAGAAAGGCTCAGCACTCATAAAACGTCTATAGCCAGTTACATTTTCCTCACAGGGCAGTTTTACTCCGAGATTAAAGATCCGCACTGGCAGGAAGTTTAATCTTAAAGGTAATGACTTTCATTACTTTTATGAGCTTTCACTCGGAGCCTTCCAAGTTTGTGTCCCGGATGAAGAGAGCTCAACTAAACCCAAATGGAATGTCGTCGAGGTTGTCAATACCTTGCCACAGGACCAGTGTCAACGATGCATTCAAAAGCCCCGGAGTGGGCGACTGCATTGGGTTTCAAATTGCAATTTCCAGTTTCCCACTTGAAATGAATAGAAATGCCATTCAAGTGTTCTCACCTTCACCAAGAAAAAAAAAAAGAAAAGATTTATTGTCGTGTGTTGCAGAACGAAAAAGAGCACTCCATATAAAAAAACAACAACAACATACGATCATGACACAATTCAAAAGAATGAAAAAGAACTATTGAGCTCTCTGTAATTTTCCCAATTCAGAACACATCAGTCTAACCAAAATAAAAACGTCACGGAATACAATGAACTGCAAAATGCAATACAGAGGTCGCCATGTTAATACGCCGCAGGGTCAAAAAGGAGCAGGGCGACAGTTGCTATCGGGTTTCAAAGCTACAGATGATTTGTAGCCATGTCATATGTTACCGATACCTCGGGAAATCTGTCGCAGGATGTTGGAAATATGATTCCCATCCATGTGGCACAGATGTAACAAAGCTCGGCTATTAATTCCTCAAATTTCGAGGCTGCTGGCCGTTCGATGAAAAGTTTGTGCTGAAAGGGGAGCGAAACTGGCAAATTAATAAATGTTTGTAATGTCATCTGAAGACAGTGCACCTGATACCCAAAACTGGATGACAAACGCGAACGACAAATAGAATTAATTGCTTATGATGGATTTCTTTGAGGCTGTTTATAATTGATTTTTCTCATCATCGTTCATTTTACCGACTCTGCAAAGCAAAACAACTCAGATGGAAAAATACAATGGAATTCGAGTTTTGTTTTGTTTTTTCACAAAATGCATGTGCCACATGCATTTTAGCTACTTAAGCTATCACAAACCGTAATATCGTAGCTGTGTGAAAAACACTGGACTTTTTTTTTAAAGAAAATTGTCTTGGAGTTGTCGGGTTTTGTGATGGAAGACCTTTTCTGTAAAAATGAAGACATTTTTTCCCTCCAATTATTATCTTATTTGCTCAATTTAAACCTATAACCAAAAATGGAAGAAAACGCTTTTTACTCACTCCACAAAAAATGGAGATGTCTGGTTTTGCATTACAACTCTCCAAATCAATCAAATTAAAATAAATACAAATCAAAATAACCTAGTCCGACGAGTATACTCGCTGAAACCAATGGATTTCGACTCATTAAAAAAAAAAAAAATTAATAGATTACTAGTTTTGAAAAGAGTCAAGTCAATTCTAATAGTTTGTTCAATTATTGTTCAAGTGAGTGTAAACAGGAGAATAAAATTATTGCAACAATCTGAACGTGATTTATTACACATGACAATTTGACATTTCGGTACAGATTTTAGCAAGTTGACACACATGATTTGCTTTCATGGGCCACATAAAATGACCTGGTGGGCCAGATTTGGCCCCCGGGCCTTGAGTTTGATACGATCGCTCTAGACTGTCGTGTTTTTGATAATGAATGTGTGTGGCTTTAAAAAGTAGGACCGAGCCTGGTGATTAACGTGGATGTCAGCGAATGGGAATTGGCTATTATCAGCTCAGGTTAGTGGTTGGCTAATTAGCCTATCCAAATTATTCACGCAATAATTTCAGCATGCAGGCACTGCCAGTTTTACAAGCAATTAAATAAGTAAATTTTCCATAAAATGTCCGCTTCAAATTGAAGGCATGGATCTTACATTTTATTCACCATTGGTGGTGGGTTGCCTTGTGTTTAATTTGTCCGTGCTCAGGCCTTATCCAGTCTCAATCAACTGTGTTTATTTCTCATTTCTAAAATTACATCCGCTTAATTGAGTTTCGCTAAATGCCGCGCAATCGCTAATTTGTCTCGCAAGGTGTCCCCGGGCGGAGAAAGAAGGGAAAGCGAGAGCGTGGGCAGTGGATGCAGAGCCATGGTTTTTACCCCAGGTTGGAGTGAGTTTCCTGTTATCTCCGAATGGGCAATTAGTCCGTTATAGCCACAACAATTTGGGCCTCAATCAACAGGATCCAGTCAAGCCGAGTTAAGTGAGGACAGATGAGAGCTTTCAGGGAATATATGATGCCACTTCCTGTTTTGGGGTTAAAGTCTCACACATATACACACACGCGCGCACACACACACACACACACACACACACACACACACACACACACCAATGTGTCAAGCCAAAAGATGCTTGGACTGCTAACTCATGAAAACACTGCTGATACAGTATGAAGGGAGGGTGGGGGGAACGCACCATCTATTTGTGCTGACTTTACATTGAATTTTAATAAAAAGGAAGATCGACTGTAGTTTAGATAATTGACAGTTAGTGATGCCAAAATTGTTTCTCAACACCTTGCTTGTGAACTTAATGAAGAGATTTAATGGTGATGGGTCGAAATTCATTCACTTTACATTATATCCGATGGGAACCATTCTTTTTTTGGGGGGGGGTTCAGTAAATCAAATGAAAGCAATTATTGTCACATCGAATGTACTTTGACATCCCATTTAGTTCCCCTTTCGTGATGTTTGCTATACAGTACACGGCAGTGTTCAATATTAATGTCGGATCTGCTTCAGGTCACGTGAGGCAGGTCCCAGTTTCTTGAGTGGGTAAACACTGCCCTCCTGTGGCTGTCTATCGCCATTGCATTGTTAACGTGGTTCTCCGTTGCATTCATTTTTTTAATAGGCTGCATCCATCCAGGGCCGCCCGGTAGTCGACTGATTCGCGCGTCGGCCTCACAGTGCAGAGGTGCAGGGTTTTGGAAGGTGGGAGGAAACCAGAGTACCCGTAGAAAACCCACGCAGGCACCGGGAGAACATGCGAACGCCACACAGAAAGGCCGAAGTCGGAATCAAACGCTGCACTGTGAGGCGGACGTGCTAATCAGTCGACCACCGTGGCTGTAACATGTACAGTAGTTTCAATTTTATACCAAAAAAAAAAACATTTTGTTAAACTCTTTATTTGAACTCAATATGGCCACCATTATAGGACATTTCTATTGAAACAGCCCAGAAGCAAAAATTACAATTAGAGTGAGGAATTTCAATATGAAAACACGAGAAAGGTTTCATTTTATTTTTTTTATAACTTCAATTAGACAAACCGCGTGAGCTTGCCAGCTGTCCTTCGTCGTCATTGACTGCGTTTTGGTTGTCCCCGACGCAAGTGTGTTTCTTGAACCCATTCTTAAAATGAAATTGCTTCTGACACACGTCGCATTGGAAGGGTTTCTCGCCGGTGTGCGTTCTCATGTGCACTGCGATGTACCATTTGGTCGTGAACCCTTTCGCACATACCGGACACGAGAAATGCTCCCTGCTCGAGTGTGACCTCATGTGTCTTTTTAGAGCATAATGCCAAGTGAATTTCTTACCGCAAAACGAGCACGCGAAAGGTTTCTCTCCGGTGTGTTTTGCCATGTGTCTGTTTAAACGGGCGAGCTTGGCGAATGTTTTGCCGCATTCGGAGCAGTCAAACTTCTGGTTGTCGGAGCTGTTGACGGCGTGTCGTCTTCTGTGCGAAAGGAGCAGCCCTCGAGTTGGGAAACTTTCCGTACAAACGGAGCAGGCAAACGCTTTCTGTGTTTGTTGGTGCGATTTCATGTGTCGCTTCATATTTCCTTTGGACGAGAATATTTTGTGACAAAACGAGCAACGGAAGGATTCCTCTCTTCCGTAATCGCAGTCGTCGTCTATATCTGACAGCGGAGCGAAAGTGCTCTCTGGGTCCGAATGTCGTTGCTCATCGTGAGCTTCGTCGGGGAGCGTGAATGTGACGTCAGCATCCTCCTCTTCCTCCGCTTCTGGCAACTTAGGCTGCTCCCCATCCAGACAGTTCCACACATCCTCCTCTTCCTTTTTGATGAGGGGGTGCGCTGCGGCTGGCTCCTCTTCGGGGCTCTTCAACAACACCTCCTGTATGTCTGCACCACACAAGCGCAGCAAAACATCGTCAACCAACGGCATGTGTGTGTGTGTGTGTGTGTGTGTGTGTGTGTGTGTGTGTGTGTGTGTGTGTGTGTGTGTGTGTGTGTGTGTGTGTGT
>CAAKHF010013824.1:1498-14066 GCA_901007745.1 Hippocampus kuda
TGCGATAAGAGCGGTAGTGAGCCTGACTATGAACAAAAATATATCCATCCATCCATCCATCCATCCATCTATCCGTCTATTTTATACACACACACACACACACACACACACACACACACACACACACACACACACACACACTTATTGAGGGGTAGGGACCTTTTTACAGCAACATTATGAAAAATAATTTCAGAAAGTGTCTTATATCAAAAGGGTGTATCAAGCTGGTAGCCCTTCGCATTGATCAGTACCCAAGAAGTCGCTCTCAGTTGCAAAAAGATTGGTGACCCCTGCACGAGACCAACAATCACGAAAACAGAAAATGGACACCATAGATTAAACTGTGTTAGCGACATCTACATACAAAGTGTAAAATAGTCATTTTGTTTTTACGTCAATACAAATGTTTATTTAGCAGCTTTAAAGTGTGAAAGTTATGCTTAAAAAAAAAAAGAAAGACTGCTGGCCCAGATGTGTAGCATCTCAGTCACATATGGTAATTATTTGTGTCAAAGTTTTGGATCTGCTTAAAGGCAAATAGGGACATTTTTTTTTTGTTACTGTCTCATTAATTCACCACCTCCGCCAGTGAATGCAGCATGTCACATAATAATGCGCTTCAAAGGCTGTTTATTTTCCGCAGCTAGCCGCCTCTAATTCACTGTGAGCTGGCATCAAACATTCAATTGACAGACATCCTTGTCACTTCATCATTGCTAATTCTGTGTGTCCACTCTCTGCGGCTAAAATATTCAGACAACAGCTTTGATAGCAGACGAGTCAATATTCATATAGTAGCCTTTGAATCGCCACATACAACACAAACACTATAAAACTTTGTTTCTGTTGTTTTAGGAACAGAATAATGCATCTAGTGCCTTGCAAAAATGCACTGCAAATGTTTTCTGGAACTATCTTTAACACAAATTGTGCAAAGATTACCTACATCCAAGTACACTATATCGAGATTAGTGGTTCTTAACCTTGTTAGAGGTACCGAACTCAACAGTTCATATGCAGATCCACCGAACCCTTCGTGAACAATATAAATAGGATTCGAGAAGTGTTCCTTCAGTTTTGCCGGTGCAAGACTGGAGTTGCTCAACTTGGCATACCAAATCATGCAGATAGGACGCTGAGTCCCATCACGTTCCGTGATGCATGTGAATCCATGTTGTACATATTCGTCCGACCACTTTCTTTTTTTGCTCTACGTAGTAGCACGTGTTAAAACTTTTTTTTTTTTTAATCACATGGTGCACTATCACGCCAGTCACACGCTGTCTACTGAGTGAACTAAATTTCCCGCAGCACTGATTGGACAACAATGTCATGTGATCATCTGTAGCCAGTGACGGCCAAGCAGGTGTGTCATAACTAAATGACATGTTGAGTCGGCTGTGTCTTAACCTCCACGGCAGAGTCTCCGTCGAACCCCTGAGAATGATTCACCGAGCCCTTGGGGTTCAATCGAACCCAGGTTTAGAACCACTGGTCTAGATATTTGCCATTGACAAGGGGGGAAAAAAATCAGCATGCGGGTGTTTACTGCTGTTATAGGAAGTGTTGTGTTGACCAACACAGCACATCACACACAGAACGATACAGTATGTCCACCAAAAATCATGACTCGCAGACCCCAATACCCTACTTGGTAGACAGGCAGCCAAAACCCTGGACAACCCACGGGGTCAAATTTGGCCCCTATAAATTCTGTTACTCAAATGCTACCCTTAAATCCCAAAGGGTCAAATTTGGCCCTAATCCTAAATTAGGATTAATGCATTGAATATTTGAAAAAACATATATTTTGGTGTTCAATGAAGATATAGCAGTCATTTAATGTATAATTCACCATTTTCCAAGAAGAAAAGGGTTCTTGGGTTCTCCAGGGTTAAGGTAGCATCACAAAGTCTGGTTAAAAGGACATATTTTGAACCCAGATGTTCAAAAGTCTTTGGACAAGTCAGGTTTGCTCATTATATCTCACATCGCAAGCTCAGCATACTTTGATGACACTGGCACCGAAATTAGGTTCTTTCATGAATGTGCACGATATGCTACTAGCTGCATATAATATAGTATATGTTTTTTTCGACGATTCATTTGACCATGAGATTTTTTTTTTCTAAAGCAAAGTACAAGTCCATACACAGTGTGTGCCTTGGCTCAGAGGTTGGGAAACACAAAAGTTTTCCAACTGGACAGTGAGAACCAATCACGCAGCCAATAGTGTTGTTCAAAAGAATCCTGATCAAACTTGACAGACATCAGACTTTCCTTCAACACGCATATGGACCACACTAATTATGCATTTGTTACCATTCATTTAAAAGCTCATTTGCTATGACAGCGGTATAACTAGAGAAGCCGCCCACCACGGCAATGCTTGTTTTTGATTTGTGTGACATCGCCACTAAATTTAAACACGTCAAATGTGACAATACTGTCACTTGAGTTCACTTCCGGGCTAATTGTTCCCCATTTGTGCGAGCATCAGCCAGCCGTCTAATCACGCCGCATTCCCACACCTGCGTGGTAGCGCAGGTTAATCTGAACTGAGCACCAATTTCAAGACAAATCAAAAAGCCTCCTGATTGGCTGACAATCCCGCTTAGCTGTGCCATCTCGAATGGACCCGTACCTCCTCCTGACAAATGAAAACGTGCTTGAGATACATTCCTTGGAGATTTTACACAAACAGCGAGTATGAATGCTCACATGTCAGCGTCATGGAGTCCAAACTCATAAAAGTCAATGATGGAGAGCCTGATATGGAAACTTTTTGGAGTGACAGGATGGACTAGGTTTCCACCGCAGGACCCCCTGCCTGATTTGTTTTGCATTTTCCTCTGCTTCGATGTTCAGTGGGGAAATAAAAAGCCAGGAATAGGATGTGAAACTCATCACCCAAGTCCAGTTTGATTGTACGATGGAAGTTTGATTTCAAAGACTGATTGGAGGAAGAGATCACCCGTTAGAGCCAATTGTCTGTAAAATGGAAGTAATTTGTTTGTCGCGGCCTGACACTCCAATACAGTGGGAAATTATTGTAAATAAATATATGAAAGCTTGATAATGTTGCTGCAGACACTGGGGGCGATATACTCTACTGGCATGCGTGTAATGTTAGTTCACTTCCATTATGATTGGTTGTCATTAGAGAATGGCTTGACAAAAAAAAAAAAAAAAAACAACAACAAGGTACTAAAAGTCGCATGTTTGAATCACATGCACAATGTTGCATGACAAAAACGTGTTCCAGTAGACAGCCACAGATATAGAACATGCTGCTTTTGCATGCCAACAGTAATGCTGCGCTAATGTCCTTGCTTTCCAATTCCTTCAATGGGACAGTTGCCCCTGCCAGCAGGAATACTAGCCTGCTCTAGTGTAATGTATATTTGTGACAACAGCAAAATGCATAGACCAGCACGGTTTTGTTGTGTTTTTGTGTTGGTCTTGCTTATGTCACCAGCAAAAGCAAAACAAAGAAGCCAAGACTTGAATCAGCTGAATCTTTGTTCACTGGGCAACATGCTCAAAGTAATGAGCCAAAACCATCCAGCAAGGCCAACATGTTGTGTGCCAGGAGCTGGTGACCAGCTGGAGTCTTGCTGGTGTCACCAGCTAACAGCCGAGCAGCAACAGTATGTTGGTCTTGCTGGGTGGCTTTGGCTCAATTGCTCGAGTGAGTTGCCCAGTGTCCAAGGATTCAGCATTTCAAATGTTGGTTGGTTGTGTGGTGGTTTTACTTTGGACACCAGGAATCACAACAAAATTGGTATATATGTAAGTTGAGGGGTTCATCATTCATTTGGTGGATAGCTCTACTTTTCGAATGACAAAAGGAGAGATGGAATCCTTTAATGCAGTTAGTTTATTAAAAGGAAAAACAAAATGTCCGCACCTCCGAACGGATGAACGAGAACACATCCCCTTCCAGTAACAAAAACACTTCCTGCTTCTCTTGAGCCAATCAGACGCAAGCAATGTAACATTCTTATGTTTCAACAATTATTAAACAGAATATAATTTAGGTAACTATAACATAAAAGCATATAATGCTCAAATATAAAATGAAAATAATTAATAATTTAACATAAGCTTACATATATATATTTTTTTTAGCAGGGTGTTGATTGTGCCACCATGCCATTTACTGGCGGAACTAACAGACTGACGGGTATCGTAAAAAGAGGTGTTATGAGTGGACTGAACAATTGAGGAATAAAACATTTGTCTCCGTTTTTGCTCAATATTAAGACCTAAGACGCTAATGTATTTGAATATTGGCAATTATGATGGTACCTAATGTCAAGTTTGACAACCACCTTCGCTATGTCTGGAACGTTACTCCAGACATAGTAACGTGTTGGTTGCAGGAAGCAGCTAACAGCAAAGTAAATAAACAATGCCAACCCAAGGCAACATTGAAACGCTAAAGCATGAAAGTCATTTAGCCGCACTTAACTGTCGAAAAACAATTAGGGCAAATGTATAATGGCTGCTTGGAAGCACCAAACAGTAAGTACCGGCATCGCTCAAACGCTCAATACACCACATGAATTTTGCATCGAGGCCCTATCATTAGCATAACGACACTATCAAAGATATTAGGAGTCTTCATTTCTGTTCTTATACTGGGATCTCTCTCAGATCTGCTGTCAAGGAGGTGCATATCATCTGGTGTCATCTCTCGCAGACCGCGCACCTCTACTCCTAATGAGTGTGCATGCATGTCTGAGCGTACGATATGTAAATGGTAGCATTGAGTGAAGCAAGGAGGGGGCTGTTGTCTGTGGGCATGCATGTCATAAATCTTTATAAAAGAGGCAGCATTGTCTCTGCCCGACTCATCCTGCCTTTTCAGCGGCTTGTCGTGCAATAACAAGACTTTTTTTTTCCCACACCGCTATTCCGCAACAAGATGTAAAAATGCAACATTTATTAACATAAGAAGTGTTGTGACGGATGTCCAATATGAGGTGATGTAATTAGCATCTTGCTGTCTTTCTACTGCTGCCGCTACCCTCTCTGATGTCCTCTGAAGCTCATAAAAAAATGCCGTCCTCCCCCCATCGCGATAATTATTTTTCTGTCGGGACAGAGAACAAAGTGCGCAACAAAACATCCTTTGCGAGCGCAGGTGCACGGGCGTGTTTCCAGGCATACAAAAATAATAATCATACATGTAGACCTAACTTCCCCTCCCCTCGCTGTTTTGTTTACATCTCTAGAACATGTACAACGAGATGTCAAATGTTGCCATGAGGACAGAGTCGCTGGCCATCTAATGCCAGTTGCACACATAGCCAGGATCAGCCCAATTTTGAACCCATGTCTCAATCATGCCCAACTAAAGTCCTGTAGAACCCATCAGGCCCTCAACATAATTTTGCACCACTTGCGATAGCTTGCCACAAATTTTCATTAACTTCTGTTCAAAACTAGCCATTAAAATGAGAACGACAGCCAAATACAGGTGCAATTATGTAACACGATGGAGCAATTATTATGGTTCACAGAAGTCCAACCTATGAGTGACCGCAGTGGTTCTCAACTGTTGTCACCCTGGGACCCACATTTTCTTGTTGTCACTAAGTTGCGACCCATTTTCATGTAAGTCAAGAACAATTAAGAAAATGTCTTGTTAAAAAAAATAGTCTGTTGTTGTCATCAGCTCTTCATCATTTGGGTTTTTTTTTTTTAGATTGCAACCTACTCATCAATGCTGCTCTCTGAAAGAAAAATGAAAAAGCTCAAGTTCAAGTTTCAGCAAACAAGGTCACTATTATCGAGCATTGCAGTGTGATTCGGCATCATTTCGCATCTTTGGAGAAAGACAAAGTTCTCAAAGCAAAGTTCAGTTTACATGAGTAACACACAAAACACGATTTCCTCTGTCGCTTTCGATTGAAAATGGATACCGGCAACATAGCTGAGTTTCTCCCCTTTGCAAGAGCTACCGCGTTACGTGCGACAGTTGACTAGCTGCTGCCATTCCTTCATTACCAGGAATCTTTCTTCTCCTTTGAAATATCTGGCAGTCTTAATACCCTTTGGCACCATGCTGCAACTTCCAGGTCAGACTTTGTACCACAACATACATCTGGTCTGTGGGAGGAGACTGATTGTCGTTGGAGATATCTTTGTGTACACCACCCACTCTAAGAACAGTAAGACCACAACATGCTCGCATAATTTTTCTCCCCGCCATGTGTGGTGTCCGTCACATTAATGGTAGAAACTGTTGTGTCTACAAGGCTTAACAATCACTCAGCATGCGCGGGAGTCTGCCTACAAATTGGACTTTTCCTCCCGCCATCCATAGTGTATGTTCATATGCTGATGGCCACGTTTCCAGTATCAGCATCCCGCTGAAGTGATTTGTGGTGCTCATTTGAGAGTGATGGAACCTGGTAGCAGTCACTGAACTCCTACTTAGCGGCAAGCTAGCCTGTCGTTATTGTGTTACAAGCCAGGCACATTGATAATGGGCTGTTGTGCTAATAAGCGGATAACGCATTCAATCCATCACCCGACCGTGTGTTTTTTTTTTTTCGCTTTGAACGCAAAGCCTAGCCCAGCCTGTAGGTAGAATGCCGTACGATTGAGTTCTTTTTGAAAAAAAAAAAAAAAAAAAAAAAAGCAAGAAGGCACAGTCGTGCCTGGCAAATGGTGTCGCACATAAGTACTGTGTGCAAAGTTGCTCATTATTCACTACTAACTCTTTGTCTGCAGTGGGATTACCTTCTTCGCTTTCCATATACACACCCCCACTCCTCCCTCTGTGTCCTGCTCCCCATCCATGATTACCACATCGCCTCCAGCCACTGAATTTCAATTGGGTCCGCCTATTATTTTCCTCCATGTGATAGTAATTATTTACAAATTTGTGTGCGCTCATGTGAAGTACAGGATGTTCCATTATTAGTCAAGGGGGGGTTGAAGGTGGTGACGAGTTCCTGATTGTGAATATGCTATGAGCGCAATTAAATTCAAATACGGCCACAGGTAGCTCACGCCCTGGGACCCCGTTATCCCAATCCGATTATTATTACGGATTGCCGTGACCGCGTACGTCCATTTTGGCTCAAGGGGCTGTGTTGTGCACATAGCCATGAGGAAAAATGATGCCCAAGGAGATCTTCATGAGAACGGGTCGGATGCTCCACAGTTATATTTCTTCATTTGGTGAAGGCTTCACACAAATGACTTTGGGATGAGCTGGAGAACAGATTACAGAGGGCGGGCTGTAATTGCAGGCCTGAGCTGATTAGGCAGGAAGGAACCTCACATTTCGTTTGACTTCACCATACTGCAGCAAAATTGTAATTTTGTTGCCGCGATTCACGGATTCACACTCCTAAACCAGAGATGGGGAACATTTTTCCTGTTAGTGGTCATTTTAGTTTTCATGGTGAATTTATGACTCTATCATTATTTTATCAGTGTCAACTGTGTTGCGTGTGCGCCAGAGGTCAAATTAGTTCTTTGGTTTTTGGTGTCGATTATCAATTAACGTCTCCAGAATGTTTGTGCTTTCATGTTTGTTTTGTGGAGCTATAGCAGTCTGCCTCTTGTTTTTGATGATTCTCTGCATAATTGTCATTTATTTTATTCTATGACACATAATATACCACAATTTAAAAATAGAAGAAAAAGTACGGATTCCCAAATGCATTTTGAGCTTCTCATTCCCTGTGCATCCAACAGTTTCTGGCCGAGAGAGCTGGAGAAAACGTCCGTACGCACCCAACCTGGCTCCGTATGATTTACTTTTTTTTTTTTTTTTAACTCTTCTCCAAAGTCATAAGAGTCATCAATAGAACTCGTTTTGGAGACTTGAGCTACATATCAACAGTCCTGGAACCTTTCTGCCATGTCTTGTATTTGGTGAAAGACAGGGAGTGTAACAGCCTCGCTTTCCCCACATGCAGTTCAGCTTATGGCAAGCAGACGTCAAAGATAGCGATCATAAATTGACAGTATGTCAGATTTGCTTGAAATGGGATCACACGAATGAGCAGTACGAAAAAAGATTGGTACAACCACAACTGCCAGCAGCCTTTAACCCTGTATATCATAACATTTTTAGATCAAGCCAAAGCAAATGCCATTGGTGGTTTTGTAGCAGATAATCTATAAGATTGTCAAATTATTAATGTAGCACTTCACTGCGTCATTCATTTCAAAGATAAACAAAAGTATTGATGTGGCATTTTCCTAAGCATAAATGATTTGTAATTAGAAATGGTATTTTATTGTATCCAATGTTTAGTTGAGAATCCTTTAGAATTGACTGTACAGGACTAACAACTTGCAATTTTTTTCATTTTATTTGAAATGAAATCAAATCCAGTAAGGAGTTTTATGCTTTTCATTTTGTCCCCCCTTTGCCCAATGTGAACCGAGCCATGACCATAAAACCACATTATGTACTGTCAGGTGATTTTGGGCGTATCTGACTGTTTCTAAGTTTTGAGCATTAGTGGATCATCCAAAATGTTTTGCAGATTCCCCCCCTCCACCCCAATTTCAAATGTATTTACAATTACATGGTAATCCGGATCAAATATATGTACGTGTACAGCAGGGGTGTCAAATGCATTTCTGGCGCGGGCCACATTTTAGATACCGTTTCACTTAGAGGGCCGTTATGACTGAAACCAAATAAAGAAGTCAAGAATAACTGTTGATTCAACTATTGTTTAAGTTACTATCATGAGGGATTTGATAACAAGAAAATGCTTAGAATATATCTCTTATTTCTTACATAAGAGAATTAAAAATTTCGGTAGACATTTTAGAAAGGATCATGGAAGTTGACTTGTTTGAGCTGCTTTTGCGGGCCACATAAAATGATGTGGCGTGCCAGATCTAGCCCCCGGGCCTTGACTTTGACACCTGTGGTGTACAGTATGTTGCCTCTAGGCTTGAGGCTGAACATCACTGTCGTGAAGAATTACTCATTTGCACATAACTGTGTAAACTACACCATTATGATTATCACAACAAACCTGCTCTAATGGAGCCTGCGCACGTGCTTGGTTGCATTCAGTGGTACAGCTCATGGCCTGAAGCGTGCCACAAGGCATGTGCACAATCACTCGCTTTGTATGAGAAATACACAAGGCAAACACCCTGCAGAGACAATGTTTAGTTTCTTACCAAAGCCTTTGTTCATTTTGGATATTCTACAGAGACAGGACACGGGTCGTAAAGAGAGAATGTCACACAGAGATTGAAGCTTCTGGGTAGTCCTGCAGTCAGCACATAATCCCTTTCCATCAAATAGAATTCAATGTTTACAGTATCACCTTTTTAACAGTCTCCGTGTTCTCCCGCGTGTACTGTTAAAATTCGGTTGCAAGAAAAACACAAATTTTTTTGTTTTTGTTTTTAGCAAGTGGTTTTCTCCAATGGGTTGGGCGATGCAGCACCGAGCTTTACGCAATGCTGTGTGAGAAGGACATCATTCTGCTCAATACCACACTGGAATAGAATCGGGTGCAGAACTTTTGGGAATTTTCCCCCTAATAAATAAAGAAAATAATAGTCAAATGCCCATCCTTACTGTTACCTTTACAAGGGGTTCTTAATTTCAGGCATCAAGCTGAATTGCCGCCATACTCACTGTTTTTCCATTTAAATTTATGGGCAAACATGTTTTTCATGAAAAACATGTCCTGTAAAAACCTTACTTCAGTATTAACGTCATCCATATGAATTCAGGTTACATCACCATCATAGTACTGGAATTCCATTGTAAACAAAGCAGCCCCTGTACATATTTTCGTACACGAGCCATAATTGTTATCGGAAACAGGGTTATATTAGTTTACAGTTTGTTTGTTTTTAATTCAATTAGTTTGGGATTTGTTGAGTATATTCATCCAGTTACCTGAAGGCTACGGACGAACTTTATATCAGAATCATTCAGTGTAAGGCACATACCTAGGTTAAGTGCTGAAACCATCCAATAATGGCCAATTAGATCTTCAAAAAACTGTATTCACATCTTTAAAAAAAATAAAAAAAATAAAAAAACACCATCACAAGAATACACACAAGCAGGGCCAAAAGAGAAAAAAAAACCCAGCAAGAACAAGCTCGGGGCTGTTCAACTTCAAATAGTACACAAAACAAATAATCTGACTAAAAGCGTAACCCAGGGAGACCTCGCTCTCTGCCTCATAATTGTCTTCTTTCATGACACCATCCATCCACAGTGTTACGGCCGCGTTCCCAGGCCTGCCGGCTGCTTGTGCGCTCCAGCAAATGATGGGAATGATGTCGGTTGTGGGGGGGGAGGTGGGGGGGGGGCCTGGGGGGGGGGGGGGGGGCGACCTCCGCAGGGAACGCTACAGCCGACCATCGGGATAAACAAGCGAAGATGGATGTAAACAGCCCCCAATGTGTACACATGTCGAGTTTACACACACATTAGCACGTTAGCTCTTCTTTGAGGCAAGTGTGGGATACATATCAGATAAAACAACCTTTTGCACTCTTCTCTCTGATGTCGGGAGACTTACCTGAAAACAGCATTATTAGCACCGCCTTTTATTGATATGCAATGTTGGTAGAAAAAGCTAACGTTATGTTTTCACCCACGCCTTCTTCCCCGTTGGACAAACAAGCGCACTCTGGCCTCAAAGCAGCACCTCGTGCTGGATATGCGCGTTTAATTGGCTGTTAGAGTCACCGCGGAGATGAGCGCAAGTTCATGCGGCTTTAGGAATCAACCTACACAGTATCGCGAGCAGGTGCGAGTGAGCGTCTCCGCGCCAGTCCAGTGATTTGCTGGCCAACATTCATCCTAACAAAAGCAACTCAATTTAACCCAAGCCAATTTCCAGCAAGCCTCGCGTGGGCACCGCTCCTCAAAGCACAAGTGAATTCATCTTGCTCAATTGCAGCTAATGGAGACTTCTTTCCAGGGTGTCTTCGGCACCTGAACAAAAAGTCTTAGATTCGAGTTTCCCAATTTAAGGCCTTAATAATCCTTCCGAAAATGACATATAAACTTGAATCCGCCATTCGTGGTCTTAAAAATAAATGTTGCCATATTGATGGTCGTAATTGAGTTTTGCACTGCACTTGGTTGCTGCTTCTCACTTCAGTCGAATCAATCTGTTCCGTATATTTATAAAGTTTTTGTGTTTAACTAACAGCAATAAAAGTAGTGAATCCTGAGGAGTTCAAGATACAAACTTGAGAAATGTCTGCATCAAAACAGAATGACAGACTTTCTCTTCAATTTCAAGCAGTACTCCCGTAAGTATTAACTCATCATATTATGATTAATTATGATGAGTACCAAATTGAGTGTTAATTGGTCAAACAGGTGTAGGAAGCAAATATATATATCCATCCATCCATCCATTTTCTAATACGCTTATCCTCACAAGGTTCGCACGCGTGCTGGAACCTATCCCAGCCGTCTTCGGGCAGCAAGAGGGTTGCACCGGAACTGTTTGCCAGCCAATCTCTGGGCGCATCGATGAGCATCTGCACCCACAATCACATCAGCACCCCCTGCACCTTGTGTGCATAAAGCGGATCGGAAAACGGATGGATGGATGGATGGATGGATGGATGGATGGATGGATGGATGGATGGATGGATGGATGGATGGATCAAACAATAGATAATGTCCCCGAAAGTTCTGCAGCCGATTCCATTCCAGGGTGGTATTGAGCAGAATGAAGGCCTTCTCACACAACACTGAGTTGAGCGCAGTGCGGTGTCACCCAACCCATTCATTGTTTATGTTTTGCTATGCTGTGTTGTGTGTTTGGTGCCGCCACGGCAGATTTATCCCAATTAGAAAATGTCCAGCAGTCTTGAAGGTGTTCGATGTCTGTGCTTTGAGGAGGAATGCTCTCAAGTAGAAGTACACGTTTTGAAGGGCAATTGTGGCGGCAAATTAAGAAAACCACTAGGTAAAATATCTTTTTTTAACTCTTTCAACTCTTTCATTCCACAAGACGTACTTGTACGTCTTTTTAAAATTAGGCCCCGCCTACCAAGGACGTACTGGTACGTCTAAGCCTTTTTTTTGTTTATGTCATAGAGAGGAGGAGGGTGTGATGCAATCTGTGAATGAGAATGAACCGTTTGCATTGTAAATCATGTAAAAAAGCGACCGGTAGGTGGCAGTGGTGCCTCACGTGCTTGAAATGCATGCTTTTACCAAAAGCTCTTTTTCTCTGTTTTTTGCCCAGGAATAGCCATTTTCATGAAACTTTTTGTAATGCCGTTTGCTGAAGAATGGAAATAGATTTTTTTTTTCCTGGAAAGAAGAGAGCCCAAACTTTATTTTGGTAGGCTCCATGTTTATATAGCATTAGAAGCAAATATTCTGTGGGCCTTGCAAGATCAGTCACAATCCAGTAAAGCGCTGGGATTGACGGAGTTGCTCCGGTGAAAATGGCTGGGATTGAATAAGTTAAGTGATCTTGTTTTTCTTGCAACCAAATGTTAACAGTACATGCAGGAGAACATAGAGGCTCTTAAAAAGGTGATATTGTCAAGCGCACGGGGGGGGGGGGGGGGGGCC
>CAAKHF010013824.1:14086-30681 GCA_901007745.1 Hippocampus kuda
CCAGCCGTCTTCATATTCCTGGCAAATTAACAGTAGCCATCTTTGTCTAATTATAAAAGAGATCAAATGGTTGCCCTAAGATAAGAAGTAACATTTTTAATTTTTGGCAGTTTAGTTATGCTATATGGTGGAATGGTGGGCGATCTTTTAACAGAACCTTTTTGCAGTGAAACAGGAGGCTTCGAAATAATCCCAGTGTTATAGTTGACATCGAGAAAAATAATGGAAATGCAGTCGGAAAGAACGAGGTTTGAAATGGGACAGGCCGAGAGAACATATGTGAATAGAGCAAAAGAAACAATATTAACAGTAGTGTGTGTCAACAATAACAGTATTTTATTTGATGCCTATATGGACAGGAGCAGTATGACTTCCTGTGGTGAAGTTGTGTGACGAGTAGCAAATAATTCGGAACAGAACAGAAGCATGAGCCCAGGCAGTGCTATCAATGCGTGTCAATGGCTAAGCAGTTGCAATCAGCTCTGTCAAGATTTTGAGTGTCAATGAGAATATGAAATGATCTTGAGAGCTGTGTATAGCAGTTCGAGAACGGTCGCACACCATGTGAATAAACCCTTTGGGCATATCTCGTCAGAGGTGTCCTGAGGGAACGGCCCTGCCCTCCCGTGTCGGACATGACAATTGAGCCACTGAGAGCTCAAGTAGGCTAACTCCATTTTCATCATTTTGAAGGAGAGTGTTGAGAGAGCACTGAATCAAGAGAAGTGTCGAGTGGGATAATGGACTACCTCTTGTCTCTCAAAACAGAAACTAATTCTTGATATAGGGAAATGTTTATCTGAATGAATGGGCCTTTTTGGATTCATTTCTTCATTCATCCCTAACTGAAATTGTCGGTGGCTTAATTTTGAGGTTCGTAGTGACTTTTTAGGGCGACACCTTCTTCATACACAGCACTTTTAGTTTGTTTGTTTTTTTTTTTTATCAAGGATCATGAAATGTTATTCCGCAAGCCACAGTTCACAATAAAGCAATGCCCATTTGTTTTGGGTAGCCGTTTTCAAATAGGTGGCGAATGTGTGACTGCTTTTGAGGGAATTCGTTCAGGCACGCCATCCATGGTTGCACCCACAAAGAAACGTAAAGACGAAGAGTTGATAGAGGAGAGGAGGATCCTTTTTGAAGCAGTCGGTAAAAGGATGACCATCAGTAAGAAGGTGTATGAATATCTTCAGGATGGGATGTACGTCATACATAATAGGTTTAATCGAGAGCTGAACCCCACATGGTTCGGGTTTTGAATTTTCTGATTTAGTTGTGAGCTATGCCATGCCACCACAGTATGATGAAATATTATATTCATTTAGATTCACTCATCTGTCTGCTACACCGCATATGGCTCAGTTTAGATAGCAATCAATCTTTTTTTATTTATTTGAATTCATCTTTGGAGCCCCCAAAATATCCAAATTGACTGAAAATACTGCTTCAAACCAAGATGGCCAACTTCCTGAGGGTTCCTTGAGGGTTTTTTTTCCCCTAGTTTTCTAATTTGGTTTTCTAGTTTGATTCAAAGAGGCTTAAAAAAAGACTTAAATTTGCCTTCCTTCAACCTGCAGATAGCCTGTCATTTGTCAAAGCCAACTCGTTAATATAGTTTACTATAAATTTGCCTTTTGGAACGTACATTATTGACTTGTGTCAGCTGTTATTTTTGTTTTTTTTTTGTCATCATCTGTGTCCTCCATTGCGCTAACAAATTAAAAAAAAAAAAAAAAAGGAGTGATAATACGCCGTGTTCATTTTGTTCATAATGTGTCATCCCAGCGGGCTCGCTGGCGTCAATAACAAGTTCCTTGAACGCTTCGCCATAGGGTTCTGTGCCCTTTTCTTCAAAGGTGTCTTTTAACACGCACCTGATTGCCGGCAAAGCGCTCTCCATCTGAGAGGCGGAGGAAGCGGAAGCCGTAATGATGGCACTCGTCGGGATGTGTCACGGCGAGGATGGTGGGATGCGCCACTGTGAGGCGTCTGGTAAATAAGGCTAATTAGCAACTCTGTTCTCTTCAAAGATAAGAGCGGTGTCGCTTCTTTTGCCGCCCTTGTTTTTTGCTAGTCGAACGTCATCGTTCAAATGACTGTAAACACTTCCAGACAATGTACTACAGATGTATGTTTTAAAAGTGGTGATTGTGGTGTTATTGATCTCAAGTACTTTCGAACAGCAGGCCCCTGACATGGTTTTTAAAAGTTTATGATCATTTTGTTCTACTGGCTGAGCATTTATTGGAATGGGTAAACTTTAATTCCACAAGACAACACATCTGTGCTCATTTTTTTTGAATGCAACTAAACTTTTTTGGGGGACTTTTTTTTTCAAATCCGCCCTTTTTTTTTTTTGTCCAGCACATCGATTTTTTCTAACACTTCAATAATAATAATAATATTATAAGTACTCTATTCAGCTATTTTGAGTGTATTACTCTTGACCAGTGTTATTGTTGAGTCTCTATTTTATTCCCCCCACCTACTTTGTAGAATTGTGTCGCATAGATCACTTTTTTGGCCTTTGCCAGGCAAAGGTTCTAAGTACGGTAATGTATCAATGTTTTACTTGTGTAATCATTTGAAGATGGACCTACAAGGGTATTTTAACAAATAGTGTTCATGATCAATTTAATCATCAAAATTAGGGATGATGGGAGGAACGAAGCAATGGAGCAATTATGGACTTCATTTTATGGCCCAATTTAACTCAATCTGTTTCATGCTTAGCCAGTGCTCACCCTGCCTTGCTGCACTGCAGGGCCAATGCCAAATAACACTTTGTTACAATGATGACCCGCAGTGGAGCTAAAGGGTTGCAACGAGACGAGCAATAAACACTCAAAGAAGCAAACAGCCTTAAGGCATTAAAAACATTGATTGTACTGTCCAGCCACCAATTCGTGGATACGTGTATGTGGCACATGCAGCAGAATCACCACCCCTACATTAGTATCTGATGCTTATTAGAGGCTGCCACTGGTGAGGTTATCAGCTGACAATAGTCTATGCTACCAACACCAATTGCTTTGAAATGATTGTAGAGATGTATAGAAATAAAGTTGGGTCAAACACACGCAGTGTTTCCTAATAACACTGAATCCGATGTGTTGTATTGGACAGGATGTTGTCATCCCTCTAATCGGCATACTTTCAACGTCGATGAGACTTTGGTATTCTCAGTTGAGCAAGGTTTTCTTTTGGGTCATCAAGTGGGCACTCCGCCTCCTTCTTGGGTGTTTCACTGAGTGGCCCACCACACCTTCAGAGGGTTCAGCAGAATTACAATGTCCCAGGATCCCCCACTGAAGGTCCAGGTGGGGTCCTTTGTCTTCATGCATAGCTCCTGGCTCCCCTTTTCAGCAGCCATGGAAAGGTCTCCCTCGCACTCCCAACTCTCTGAGTAGCCTGAATGTTGAGGTGGCTATAAATCCTCTCCAGCCTACTTCCACCTGGCGTGCCCTTTCATTCCAGCCTTGCTATTGCACATCGGCTAACAGTTCCACATATCTCAGCTTCTTCTTCTCGTAGGCCTCCTCCACTGCACATTCCAAGGGTACAGAAAGCTCCATGATTGATACAAGCTTGAGGGAGGCTGACCCAAGAACAAAGTCTGGTCAAAGACTTTCAATTCCAATCTAAACTGGAAAGCAGAGCTTCTTGTCCAGTTCTGCCAACATCTTCCACTTGTGCGCTTTGTCCAGCTGCCCAGTTTCAAATGGTTTGATGGTGAGGCTGGTTTGAGCCGAACCCTCCCAAACAAACTTCACTGCCAGCAAGTGACTCTGGTATTACATCCCACCAAGATGTGCTTCAGTGTTGCTGGAGTCGGACATATCAGGCACTTGGGTCTTTGGCATACCACTGGTGAAGGTTTGCGGGAGAAGGCAGTACATGGTATGCAGCTCTGATGGTAAAACTTGCCCCGAATGCTTTCATCTCCCACAGCTCTTTCCAAGTAATCCATTGCTTCTCCACTCCTTCCCATGCCTGCCACTGCCCCTTGTTGTGTCTGTGCCACAGCATGAGCACAGCTTCTTGCTTCCTCTTCCAGTGGCACCTCCTGGACCACCATCTTGTGTCATTAAGAAGTAAGGGTCTTGTTCCACGCGGGCGTATTGGCACCAAGACCGAGATCACTCTTGCCCTTCTTGCACTTGGCCCAAGATGTTCTTGTGCCTTTGCTTGTTCAGTTGCAGCCAATGAAAACACTGATATGGAATTTGGAATGAATTGAATTGTGTATTTTCATTGTTTAGTTAAATTCAGTATTCTGGACACGGAATTATGGTTAAAAAAAAAGATAGATCTCCAGGTCATTTGATTGTAGAGGTTTCACTGTATTTTTTTCTAATTGGTTATAACAACTGACATGTAATGCTTAAATAAAAACCATTTTGAACCAGATAATGATGCTGTTTGTTTGCAAATACCACAAACGGTGTGTCCTTGTGAAAAAAAAATAACCTGCTCCCTCCCTGTGGTGTTGCATGGTTGACATGGATGTTGGAGGCTGCTTGTGGACAAATGTGGATGCGTTCTGTCAAGGCTGCCCTGCGATGACGAGCAGTCCTCGGGCTGGTGCGATAACAGCGCTGCAAGCTGCGCGGCTGCGTGCATTAGCTATTGATTACTGGTCAGAGGCGCGTAAAACATTTGGGGAAACGGCGAGATCAACAGTCATCAAGTGCGCTTGCGTTCCCTCAGGCTGTTTATAGAAGCGTTGGCCTTCTCAAGTATTCTCCCACCCTTCACCTTGAAGGGAGAGCAAAATGAAAAGCATTTCCTTGGGAGGCAGTGCTTAGAAGGCTGGGGATTTTGGTCTTTTAGTGAAGCCAATTATGAGTGGGCTGTGACAGGGAGCATTAAGTGTTTTATTTTAATTTTTAAACAACAATTGCTTTTTGCCACAGTTCTCTTGATTTTGGGGAAGCTTCAAAAGTAGTAACGCTGGGAACTCTGAAAACCACACCGCTGTGAACACGTCAGTCGAGATATGACATGCTACCAAGCAAAGGTACAGAGAGATGAGGACCTCCTATATTTCTCAGAGAGGAACAATTATTATTCTTATTATCCAAAAGGAGACTTAGGGCAGAGGCAAGGAATAGTGTCGAAAAGTGCAGGCTGAAGTATGGAGAAAACCACACGAGGAATCAAATATATTCTGTTGGAGGAAAGTGGCCTTCTTTCCTCCGCATGTTCGTTGATTTCGGATGATGAGGATGTTGGTTATCCAAAGACAGGCTGGAGGCAATGAACAGTACCTTCAAAGTTTTTATTTGCAGAATATTCCGGGCACCCATGGTTTACAGACAATGACTGCTTGATCACGAATGCCCCAGAGGAAGGGATTCACAACATATTTATTTCATCAGAAGGGCGGTACCGAGACCGTGGTGCGAGATCGACACTTCATTGTCTCCTAAACCGATTCTTAGCTTGTATCAACCTGTCTCCACAAAGTCAAAGTAAAACTATGCACAATTGAAGCCCCCAAATTCTTGTTGAATGTATTAAGGACGGGCGGTCCGGTCGTCCAGTGGTTAGCACGTCGACTTCACAGTGCAGAGGTGCCGGGTTCAATTCCAGCTCCGGCCTCCCTGTGTGGAGTTTGCATGTTCTCCCCGGGCCTGCGTGGGTTTTCTCCGGGTGCTCCGGTTTCCTCCCACATTCCAAAAACAAGCATGACAGGCTGATTGAACACTCTAAATTGCCCTTAGGTGTGAGTGTGAGTGTGGATGGTTGTTGGTCTCTGTGTGCCCTGCGATTGGCTGGCAACCAGTTCAGGGTGTCCCCTGCCTACTGCCCGAAGACAGCTGGGATGGGCTCCAGCACCCCCCATGACCCTCGTGAGGATAAAGCGATTCAGAAAATGGATGGATGGATGTATACCTTGTCAACAGGAGCTTGCCGTCCGAAATGCAGAAATGTAGCATATGTAACCTCCAACCAACTACCATCACACAAAACGTGACAGTGTCTGGCCAAATAAGCATGTTAAAAATAACCAGCATAAACAATAAAAATGGTCAAACAAAAGTAAATTCAAGGGTTGGCCATCTTTAAATAGGCAAACTAATGCTGGTCAACAGCAAATTAAGTGTCCAAAAACATATTTTTCACTCTGATTTTAAAATGTCTTTCTTTGTTTGTTTGAAATTGGACAATACAGATGTTACCATGCTTTGTAATTTTAGCGATGACATTTCAGAAAAAAAATTCCACCTGTTGCTGAACCCGACTTGCAGGCTCATTACTGACATTTAATCTCGCATATCGCCAACTACTGGTCCGGAATGCATATTACGGCAGTTTCACTCTTTTTTTTTCTTCAGTTCTACGCATTTTTGGCAGACTGCCGAAGAAGTAAAGACCTCCGCCAAAGTTTACTTAAACATTTTTCACCTGTGAACAATCTTGGTTGTTCATAGCTAAAATTGGGTAAACTTTTGGCTGGATCTAAGGCAAGAAAATGTAACAAGATCCTATATGATCTGATATAATGACATTTGATGGAAATATAAGTGTCTGAACATGTTAAACGGGATGTTAAATTGTTGCCAAATGCGCAATCTGGATAAGGTCTGCATGACACTGATATGTAAGTCAAATCCGGCAGTATTTGACAGTGATATAGGTTTTAAATCAACATCCGTTATTCTGATTTTTTTTTTTTTTTGGATTCTAACAATGTCCTTATTATGCAGATTTGCAAAATGCCCTTTAAAGATTATGCACAAAGAAAAAAAATGATGCTGATATATCAAAAACCTCAGACACAAAACATAATCTCCTTTGTGAACTTGATTAATGAATTGTATGCTTATTACATTGTAGCATTTAACTACACATTTAACTGGCAGCTATGTGCGACGAAAGGTCACCAATGTTGCCGGTGCCATTTTATTATTATTAGTATTATTTAGATTACACTGTGTGTAATTGTAGTTTTGTTGGGGCCGTTCTGTAAATGCGCATCTCAAATTGTCATGTGCAATGCATGCAATCTTTGTCCGGGCACAAACTGTCAAAGTGAATTTTGCCGTCCATCTGTTTTCCATTAGGAGGCGCAGCATGCATAATTCATAGTCGGTGAGAAGTAAAGACGAGTTGAAGCTGCAGATGTCCCCGTCGCTTGCTCCATTCCAAATTTGGCCGCCTCAGCATCGCAATTTTTAATTTTTTATTTTTATTGTCTTAATGAGCTCATTAAAGGCGTAGGAGTTAGTGGTTGATGTCGTGTGCTGTGATTAGAGAGAAGCCGCAACCCGTCTAGTCATCTGCTGAGATCATTTCTGGGGAGCGTGCCCTCAACTCAGCCTCATTCATTTGATTATTGTAACACTTGCATGGTTTACCCTCGTTTTGTTGCGTTTGATCATGATGAATGTCTGTTCTGAAGTGACGGAAGGAAGCGGGATTAAAAATTCACAGTGTGTCTAGTAATCAAACCACAAATATTTGTAGTTTACTAGCAATTGGTCAAAACATAGAATGCTTGCAATTACGCAGTCTGGACTCATATTAACCCTTCCATGCACCAATAATGATAACTTGATAACATGATAAGCTGTCCCTGAAAGGGTTAACTTGGCGGAACCTGTCACAAGACCCTAAATTGTACGGTTGAGAATGAAGCAAGCGAGCTCAGAAAAAAAATTGCCTGAATACTTTGTGGTTTGAAGCGCTTGCATGTGTGACACTCATGCAAAAGCCCGTTTTATCGTCTAAACTTTACACTCTAAAGTCAATACATGTCCGTCTTTTATCATGGACTGTTTGACATGTTTTTGTTTTTTTTTTGGTCCAATTAGTCTCGATCCAGTTCCTCTTTAACACGTATTTTGTTTGAAGTATGTTCCAGTTTGGAGTAAGTTGAATGGAAAATGACCACAGCTTTCAACAGCGCTGGCTTTATGTGATCGCCCTTCCGTTTTATTGATCAAGTTTGGTGTATTGTTCAAAGTTAATCGGTTGAATGGATGCTGCCACAATGTCTTAGACCCGCTATCATGTCCAGATTTTCGTGTGTTTGTTTTGCCTAAGTCTCAAGTTCAAAACTCCATATCGAAACTAATATATTCCAAGACATTTGCAAGCCATACCAAACAAGCCATTTGACGTTGAAAATGCTGCGGTTTCATGTTATTATTACTCGCTGTGAAGTGCGGACCTCATTTTTATGTATTTTCTTTCCCGCAAACAATCTTGACCAAAAGAAGCTCCTTTTTTTTTTGTCCACTTAAGAGCATTTCAAAGCTAAGCAAATGGATGACTCATGATAATATCCCCATTTTTATTTTTATTTTCAATATAAAAACTAAAAAAAAAAAAAAATTACAATTTGATGTTCCCTAAAAACAAACCATCTGACAGTTTTGATCACAGCAAAAAATAAATAAAAATCTGCTCCATATTTGCATTCTTCCGTGTTATTAGCGGGCGGAAAGTTGCTTTCATTAGCATCCAAATGCATTGGGAGTGGAAATGACGGATAATTATTTTTTCCTCAAGTGTTGCTTGCACGTCAGGTGGGAACATTGCAGAGTAAACAAGCAAACCAATTGCTAAGCTTTCCTCTGGCAAATTGCAGCGGTGGCCTGTTTGCTTTTTCATTAACAGTTCAGCCAATTGCTGTGTGAATGGTTGCAATGTTGCACAGACTTTTAAAATGGCCGCCCGGCATGGCAGCCGTCGTCTGACGCGGTAAAAATGAGTCAAATTCAACACAATTGCGGTGAAATTATGAGAACGTTTTTCAAACAAGTCCTAATTCAAGGCTCAAATTAGCTCCAGAAATGAAATTTGAAATCTTGTTCAAAGGTCTTCATTTTTTTTTTTTTTTTTTAATGCCACAGACACAAAAAACAACTTCTTTTATTGCAAAGTAAATTGGACGCTTTTTGTTATCAATATTTTTGTGGGGTAGCCGTTGGGTTGCGTGGGAGAGTGAGCCGACTACTGTTTCATAAATGTTTCGTCAACATGATTGTAATCATGTTCTAAACACTTAACAAATACAAAAATGAAAAACTAATATCTGCATTAAACACTATGTCAGTTTGTGGCAAGGTCACCTTTGCTGGTCTCACTGAATGACTCATTCCATGCGTTTTATTATTACATCTTTACAAAGAATTAGCAAACTGATGAATAACGAGTAGCTCCAATTAGCAAATCTTTGGAAAGTATCACCAGTGTCTTATACAAGGCTAAACAAGAGTAGGCAATGTCGGAGCATACAAATAACTGAAAGGAACAACATAAAGTCTGGAGATACCCAAGATTTTGTCTCAGCGTAGCATGTTTTCATTTTAATGGCCAACTCTTGCAGCACTAACTGCGATAAAAGCTTTTTTTTTTTTTAAAGCGTCCCTATACTTTCCAGCTGCTGCTTCTCATCACACCAATCCTGGACTTCACGGCAAACCTGCCTCGCTACTCCGCAAATGTCGACATCCTCTGCAATTTTTCAACATGCGCTCACTCGCTTTGCAAGCGATACCTCACAAATATGAGCTCAAAGTGTTTGCGGGTTCGACAGAAGCATTCAGTCAGCAAGGCCGTGCATAAACAGCCCCCACCCCGCCATCCCCCTGCGCACACACCGCAGCCCACCCACCCCGGACCGGGAATCCAATATAATGTTTGCTCAGGATTATTGATCACATTAATGTGTCATGATTGTTTTCCACGGGTTCATTTTGTTTTCAAAATAACGGGTTCAACTTGGATAATTTTGAACAAAAAGATGAGAAGTGGACTTATTAAAACCACTGAACCCTTCAAAATGAATCAAGACATTTTTAACCAACTGTCTCTGAGTAGTACACTCTTCTGAAACTCATTGGAATTCAGCCGTTTAAATGTTTGCATATAAGATAGGAATATCTCGTGATAATTATGAATAATAGAAGATCGACCCGTACTTTTTTTTTGTAAGTGAAAGTGATCCAACGCAAGATGAAGCAATAGCTTCTATTTCACTCTCTTTCTGAGCTACTTTTTCCACTTTTTTGCTGATCATTTTACTCTGCCTGTAGGATTGCAGTCGCATAAAGTCAAAAGTAAATATACCTTGTAGTGATACAAGGTATGAATATTTAATTACTTCATAATTAGTGAGATTAAAAAGCATTAGGTCACTGGTTTAAACTACAAAAATTTCTTTTACTTTTGTATCACATTTTTCTAAATATTCTGCTCAAAAAAATAAAGGAAACACATAAACAAAACGTTGCCATATTTTCTTAGGAACTGTTTCCGAATGAGTGTAACCATCAAAAATCATTCTGCTCTGATGACGTATCATTTTTTTAAAAATGCATTCTTTCCAAAAAAAATAAAATGCAAATAAGAGTCATACTTGGAGAGGCGTTGCATTTCTTGGAAGTGGTGTTCTGTCAATGTTTTCTTTGATTTTTTTTTTTTTTTTTTTTTGGGATGCCAAACTCATTTGGACAACATTGTAGTTATGAAGTATGAAAACCATATGAATGTGTCGTCACCGAATGAAATTAGAAACACACAATTGCCCCAGATTGCAATTGATTTCAATCAGTTGAAAATATTTATTTTTTCATTTTTATTTCAATGTGATTTGGTGAAAAAAATGCTCGTCATATCTGGAAAAGAAAGAAAAAAATGCTCACTTGGGCCAAATGTAAAAAAATCAATGCATTTAGCAAGAAAAGGAAGGAGACATGTGCTTCAGTGTGCCACAAATAACGATGTGATGGGCCGATTCTGGCCCCTGGGCCTTGAGTTTAACACCAGTGTTTCATAAAAATACTTGAAATTGCACCTTTGTCATTTTTATCTTATTCATTCCTTCTTGACTGGCAACCATTTATTGAATTTCAAGGTACTACATATGACTTATTAAGGTCTATACAAAGCAATAAGCTGATCAAGGAGACGTTTAACACACGCGTTCTTGCAGAACCTTCATTTGGCTTAATATCTCAAATGACAACCTCGCGAAAGCTCTTGCAAAACTCACATGAAAAGAATGCGTAAGCGCCTAAAGAACGACATCGACAATATCTTTCCAGGTTACAATACGATACAATGCGTCTTGATTCATGTCGCGCTTTCCCAACAGCTGCAGCCGTAGCAAAGCACATTTAACACATAATAACAATAATACAACAGAACACAATCACATCAAACGGCGACGATACAGCAACACAAAAGCGATGTCTGGAAATGAAAACAACGTGCTTATCGTGCGAGTGGCATAAATGGCCCAACGGAATGTGAACTTAATTCCCCCTCTCTTGCTTCCATCCCCCGCTCGCTTTGCTCAATTTTCAACGTGAAAATTCTTGACACTTTGCACCTCAGCTGCGCGCGGGAGACGAGGTGTTGACCCAGACTTAAAATGTTGGTTTTAATATCGTTTCGCACTATTGACGACTGCGGATAGGTTGGTGAGCATTAGCCGGCGAAGCTCGGCCAAACAAACGAGCGGAGGGGTCGCGGTTGGTGGGGGGCGGGAGGATGAAAGGCGGCCTTTGAACCGGCTGACTTCAGCACTTGAGCTCGATTGTTTTCAGCTGAGCTTTCTCTGGGTGGCTTCACTTCAAGCTGCCGGAAGTGGATTTACATGTGATTTCAGGAGGCTCGGAGGGAAAAACTTTCTGCTAAACCAAACGGACGGTCTCGTTTGACGTCTCAAGTAGCCGCCAAAGTTGTTGATAAAAATTCTTAACGCACCCCCCACCCCTCTTCCACGGCCCTCCCTTCAAGCTAGCGCCTGGCAAAGCTTTTCTTTCCAGGCTGCATTCCGACTGATCATAGTTGTGTGTGACGTTTCAAAGAGGATTAGCCGAATGAAATGTGATAAAAACTATTTTCACGTGACCCCGCAGCACTTGACCCACCCTTCTCCGGTAGGCTTGGCGGCGTAGCAACGAGGCTCAGACCGCCATGACTCCGCACAATCCGGACGGAGCGAGCTTTAGTCCCCGATGACCTCAAACGGTCAACATGCGGAGAAAAAAAAAAGAGTCCATCGTAATTTAACCGGGGGATAAACACGGATAAGTCGGGTCAACGGGAGAAAGGAGGAGGGTGAACCACAAACACGCAGGGACAATTAATCCAAAGGTGAATTGTATCCCTCGAGGGATGCTGCGGATTCCTTGTCCATTGCAGAGGCGATTTTCTTTGATTTTTATGCTTAGTTTATAAATTCAAAGACATTTTTATCAAAGCATGCGAAACCTGAATTCATATTTTTCTGTCCACTGCCGAGATTTTGGGTGCAGAGAAAAAGTCCACAGTTTCATTTGTATTTCATTTAAATTATGTTTGGAGATGTCAATGTGTACCAACAATAATATGGACAGTATTTCTTCCATTTTTGTATCCCACAGTTAAGCAAAAGGATTCATAGTTGTCCATCCACCAGTGAGATTTCTTTTTATGTCTTAAACACAGGTCACTTTCATGTTTGTTACAATATTTGGCACCTCAATGTGGCCCAACATTGTAGCTTCACTTGCGATGAAAATAGGACAGATTTTTCTCCCGCTGGTGAAAACAGAATGTCTACAACGGATTCGTCATAGGCAGTCCGACGTCAAGCTTTCTTTTGTGCCGAAAAGACAGGTCACATTCATTTGGATCCTATTTAAATTTCTATCTGTTTTGTTATTGTATTTGACATCTCGGCATGGTATAAATCACGTATCTAAATTTTAGCTTTGGATGGTTCCACATTTTTTTGTATCTCACCAATTTGGCACCTGTTGCACACCATGGCTTTATCGCCTTCTGCCCACCAGCAAGATTCTTTTGTTCGCTTTTATTTGAATCCTGTTCACATTCATTGTTTACAGTACTTGGCTTCTAAACGTGAGTCAAAAGCTCCCAGATACCCTAAACAATTGTAGGTGCAGGTGACAAAATCTATCTCAGTGCTATCTAAAGAGGACATTTTGAAGGAACAAAATTAACCTTTTCATGCACCCTGTAATCTGATAACATGGTAAGCCATCCACTGTATTAACCGCTGTCCCTGAACGGGTTTAAAAACAATAGCATTTTGTTTCCTTTGTGTTTAAAAGCAGATGCGGACCAGTGAAAATCTGCTGGACGCAGCTTAAACGAGGCTGTAATGAAGACAAATGCATTAGTCAAGGAGGAGCTGGAGAATCAGAGGACAGGCAGGTGTACAGTGTAGTGGAATTTTGTGCAGCATGTGCAAAGTTGTTGACATAAATATGAACTTTACACCTAATATGGATCCCTTTGGAGCACAATTGTCTGTTGGCCTGACCAGCAAAGATGGAATAGATATAACGGATTTAAACTCTCAAAAAACAAGCAGTAAAAATAATTGTTTTACCGTGTGTATAATCCGTCAAAAATAGGTACATCTAAAGATACATTTGAATTTTTTTTTTTGTTTCATTGTGCAGATTTGGTATCGTATTAGTATTCGAGGGCCGCCTGTGGAGTCCAAGTCAGTTGACTGCAACCAATTGCCGTTGTTGCATTATCGTGCGTTTATCACTTGTGGCCAACACAAACAGCTGTACGCGCTGCAACATGTTGACAAAGCAGCCAGGGCTCATTGCGGCGTGATGGATGGCCGCGTGCTAATTATTAGCACACATAAAAGGATGCTGTTATTTCCAGACGCGGGCCCCGGCCGCCGGCTAAATGCAGAGCCATCAGTCTGTGACTATATCACTCAATCTTGATGTATGAACGCGGTGGTACAAATTAAATGCACAGCGACCTTCTAGAGGGGGTTACTGCACTCAACACGACGCCATTTGGGCTAATTTCTGCGCAAGGGGTTCGGACAATAGGCCCCTATACCACATGGTGTAATTACTTTGTGTACACACATCTGGAATTAAGCTCCCAGAGGAAGCTAATACTCCAGGAAAAAAAAAAATTGCAGGCCAACTGTTTTTGGTAGAACGAAAGGTGTGGCGATTCATGCGTGGCGGTGAATTGAAACCTCTCCGTGTCTCAAAGATAGTTCTCGGTGCCAAGCGGGTCCAGCTTGCGCACGAGCCTCGGAGAAGATTACACATCATGTACCCAATTCCTCCTACTCGGGTCGGAGCTTCTATTTGGGCACGCTAAGGCCCCACTTTGCATAATCAGCGGCCATACGATGCAGCGTGTGCAGGAGGGGCGACCAATTTGCCGATCTTTTGGAACAAGCAGCATCTGGATTTCATTGCTGCTCCATTTTCTCCACCAGATCAAAAGAACCCAGACTCTTAACTCGGACCAATAACGAGCCACAGGTGGGAAAAGACCCAAAATATTCAAAATGTCAATTTGCATCCCAGAAATATACACCCACGATAACCAGTCGGAAAGTCCGTTATAATCAGTTAATTGATTACTAAGAATTTGGTCGATTGTGTGAAATTGATTGTTGAGTCATTTTGAATTAATTACGGAAAAATCAACCAACAGAGCGATTGTTTATTTACGAGCAAGTAAACTTAAAAATAAAGAAGAATGTGATTTCAGCCATTGAAGGCCTAGCTGTATACACAAATGTGAAAACTGCTATGTGCAATATTATTCTGATCAAATGATCAACTCATAAATTCATGTTTAAAGTAGATAGATAGGAAGCACGCACATAAATGAACAACTCCAAAAATGATTTCCATTTAATCGACCAAATAAATGTCGTCAAAACAACTTCCGTGTCAAGTATCGTAACACTGGGGTACAAATATTTATAACTTTATTGATAGTTTACTTGTACAAGATGTACATTCATATTTTGTGACTCAAAAAGGGAATGGGGCAAAACAAATAAACAAACATGGTTCATGTTTAAGCATGCTAGCAAATGAAATAAGCATTGTCACAACAAATTCCGTTTTTAAAATTCAACCATCCCTGAAGTTTGTAAACTTGGACACGCTACATGAATTTTTTTTTTCTTTTTTGGGGGGGGGGAGTTGTTTTTTTTTGTTTTTGTTTTTCTTCCTCTCAGGACAATGCACCACAGCCACACCCCTGATTCATTAAAAAAATAATAATTGAAAAAAAAAGTTAATGCAAAACAAAAGCAAAGTAAAAATAGTCAGTCGTAGTTCAACTCTTTCATTTTTCATAGACTTTCGGACAGGAATAATAAATAAAACACGCAAATGTTAATTTACGATTGAGACATGAACAATTGTAATGAGCGTTGAACAGAAAATAAGTGGGCGGGGCACGTAGCCCATGCGAGGACCGGAGCTCTGACAGTAGTTTGGAAAACAAGAGTCATAATCCAAAATATTTTGGCAAATTAACGATGAATGTCACACACACAACATGCAAAGTAAAGCTAATCGTTTTGTAAACAACCACTTGGTTCAGATGTCACGGCTGAGTTTTGTAAGTCGTCATGAATGTCATTTCAGCTGAACACGCTGGAGTTTACGCGAAATATGGCACCCTGTCGTTCTCCAATGCGACAAAATGTACACGCCGCCTCGAGAAAAAAAACGGACGGCAAGGTCGAAACTCCCAACAGTGCATGAAAAAAAACCCCAACGTAACATCATCGCCTCTCTTTATCGACGAACTGCTCGCTGTTTAACATTTTTTCGCTATTTACAGTATTGCACTTAAACTGCACACCATTGCATTTCAGTTTTACTGATGCCTTCATATTTTTCAGAATTACAAAAAAAAAAAAAAAATAGAAAATAGAAACATAGTGCTTAACAAATGTATTTGACCGCCAAAAAGAACCCAAATCCTGCATCACCATCCTTCTCGATGTTTAAAGAGGAATGAGGAATTTCTGAGCAGAATTCACGTTTTATCAATAAATTTGAGGGGGAAGACTTGGCTAAATGAATCATACCAAAATTCAAACGATAAAATGTTCACAGTTCTTCTTCTTCATCAATATATAATCATGTGTTTTACCTTTTTTCAACTTTTTTCAACTTTGATATCTTAGTGTTAAAAATATCCTTTTTTATAGAAATATCTTCCTCACACTGCTTTTAACAACATTAGGGCAGCTATTCTATAACCTAGGGCTGGGTGGTGGTCGAATACATTTGTTAGGCACTGTACAACGCGATTATACCCTTCATCTTTTTTTTTTTTTTTTTTTTTGTGGATCACATCTGACTCATATTCCCCCCCACTTTAATTTAATAAAGTAGCATCTTGCTTGTAGTGCCATTTGTAAACACCCACAACATACGAGACCTGAAGTGCAAAGGCGATCTTCACTTCTTCACCCGGGATAGAAAGAAACAAAAGCCCGGGGAGGAAGTCCGGAAAAATAAACAAAACAAAACGGAAAAAAAGGTTGAAGTTGTTGCTTTTGTTATATCACAAGTCCATAAGAAGAAGAGAAGCGGGTGTTCGGGGCCTTTTGGGGGCAGGGTTGTATTTGTGAAAGTAATGGCGAGCTTTGCAGGAAGGCCTCCATGCACGGACACAGTGGTTGCAAATAAATTTGTTAACGGCAGAGAAGAAGTCAGGACGGGTGGGGTGTGGAGATGTGCCCCCAGTGTTGCCCCCCCCCCCCCCCCCCCCCCCCCCCCCCCCCCCCCCCCCCCCCCCCCCCCCCCCCCCCCCCCCCCCCC